>JAOCPS010650972.1:0-10807 GCA_025505425.1 Graphium colonna | reverse complement strand
AACTGCAAGGTATTTTTGTATATTTTATGTGTTTATGCCCATTATATATTTATTATTTTGTTTAAATTATGATAAGTTTGTATGTTATACCTATTTTTGAATTTAAATAGGTTATTTGATTATTATATGATTAAAATTATTGCACTTACCACATTTGTTTTTTGTATTTTGTATAATGTATGTATCACAAATCAAGTGGATAAGAACTGTGTTAAAAATACATTCTAATCATAATATTAATGTTTGGTAGACAACTATTTCGATACAGCATTTTGCGTCCGTCGAGACAAATTAGGAAGAATGTATCGAAAATAATTTCATGTGACAGTGACAGATTGTGTGCCATAACAGATATATGTATTTATTTCTTATTCAACGCACATTTGCTGAATTTTCGTATTTTTATAATATTTTACTCTTTCTTGTGGCTAGTTTGCTCCAAGTATCACTATTACAAGTTTATAAAAAATACAAATGCAATGTAACGTCACTCGATTTAACGAAAAACTCCCTAAAGGGTCGACATGACATGGCTTTGATTAGTTTAGCTTGCCTTCCAAACAATGATACACTCTTTCCATTTAACGACAACTCCCTATAACGTCATAAAATATATAGTCTATTTAATATAGTTGTAGAATTTACACTGCATTATAATTTTTATGGAAAATGGCAACAGAGTGAATGTTATAAATAAAAAGTCACAAAATTGAGTAAAACTAATAATTTTTATTAGAAAAAATATCTAAAAATAAAATGACCCATATTTTATTTTAATATGGAAGGCGCATATTGTAATAAAACATGTTTTACGTAAATTGCCAATTCAGCACGATGCGAATAAGATTAATACTGTAGAAAAGCGCGAATTTAACAGCTGACGTTATGAGCAATGAAGACTTAGCTCCAGCAGTATACTTAAACCAAAAATATAGTTTGTCTCTAATGTTGTACTTATGTTTTGCTAAGATATTTATTTTATTACTAGGCATGTTTAATTATAAAATAAAAAGATATAAATAAAAAGTATACTGCAATTCAATCCGTAAAGTTGTTTACTTTTAAATGTAGAATATCCACGCAAGTTCTAAAATATAAAAAAAAAACACATTATAATATACTTATAAAGTATTTTATATTTTTAATATTATTATTAAAATTTATTGGGTATTATTGAACAATAATGATCTATTTTAATATTTTTATTGGTCTATTTTATGAAAGCACTAGTACCTACAAATAAAAACAACCCTTCATAAAGTCGGCATAAAATAAAGTATGAGACTTTGAGGATGCCGGATGGCCATGTCTACCCTTTTCTTTTCCCACTTTTATCCCCTCCAAATCCTTAATTCCAACCCATCCTATTCAATGAACCCATTGTATCAAATTTCCCAGGCTGACAACGCACTCGACCAAGTTGCGAAAACGGGGGAAATTTACAGCAGCAGTTAGTATGGAATAAAACAAAACTTCAGCATCTAGCAAATATATTATTATATTGAGGTTTTTAAAAGAATATTTTACTATCCATAATTTATTTATATCAATAAAATCATTTGGAATAAGTTTAGTCATATACACAAACAAGAAAGAAGTAAAAACAATATCACTCATTTTGTGATGAACAGTGACGGTATGTGCGAGACATATTATCAGTGTTCAAAAGAGTCGGTACGTGACTCTTTTGAACAAATTGCTTTGCGCTTCAGTTAGTGAGAACCTTTAAAGGCAGGTGAACTTGTACCTATTATGTTTTAGGAGTACGCGTCAACTATGTACGTACAATTTAGAGAATTGTACTAAATTTATAAGCAATAAATCATAAAAGACAGACGGAAGAAATAATAAATATTACATTTATATAACATTGATAATAACTTCATATTGAAAACTGTTATTTTTGTTATTTCCTTAATATTCTTTGGCTTTTCTAATTAATGAATGTTCTCTGTGCTTAAAAACCCAAATAATCTTTCTTATGCTTCCTGTTGGTAGGTCAATATAATTTCGCCAATTCAATTGCTTATCTAAATTAATGCCTAAGTGTTTTATGTTATCAGTTCAATGTAGCATCTGGCATGTACATTGCTGGTGTATTGAGGTATTAAAAGAATGAGCTCTGAGTGTTATATTTTCGACGTTATTCGTTGAAATAGAAAATGGCATGAATGATTGCACGAACTTGCCATCATTCCCTTAATCACATGACTTTATGGAGCCCCTCTTTTGCTATTTTTGATACATCGTAACTACTGATATGGCGATTTTGCTCTACATTAACTGGTATTCATTTGTGGATTTAATCTATTAATAATATAATAATAATAACCTAATAATCCATTTAATCCGTAACAGATTGAAAACGCTTAAAACAAATTCATGCCACTCTCACAGACACTGCACGAGGTTCATTAACACCGCAATTAGTTTTCTGCCATGCACGACACCTTTGTAAAAAAACTCTCGCCAGTAGTATTTCCGGACTGATACGACTTAGGGACCTTCAAGAAGAGGGCCTATTTCTACCTTAAAGGCTGGCAACGCTTTTATAACTCTTCTGGTGTCGCGGAGCGGCGTCCATGGTTGGCGGTGATAACTTACCATCAGGTTACCTGCTTGCTTATTTTCCTACCACTCTCTATAAAAATAAAGCATCAATAGAAAAAAAAGATATGACATTAACGGCCTGAACAGCAAAAGTCTTTAGTTATTAAAAAAATATATATAACATTCACTGCCGTTAATTATGTTTAATTTCACAAAACGGCCGATCTTTTATAGAACACTATGACATAATTATACTGTGTAAGCTGATTTTAATAACTAATCAATATATGTAATAAAAAATAAATGTAATAAATCACTTTCTATTTAGTGTCATCTCATTTTAAAATAAATCACGCGTAAAGCATTTTATGGCGAGAAGCGTTAAATTGAAGATACTATGACGAACTCATTTGGAGGATAAGAAAACACTTCTTTTATTTCTCTCAAGCATCTTTTGAAATCGTGTCCCATTCATTTTTATCGAACATCTCACGAAGTACATTTCTTTCATTCTAGAGGTGTCGCACCTTTCAACGTCGACTTTAAGAAATAAAAGAGAATAGGTTAATAAAAGGAAGGTAAGGTGCACTTGGGATTGTACTTTAGATAATCAAAAATAAAGTAAAATAAAAACAAACATCAAGCTTATGTCTGCAAAAATTAAAAGGTTTATTATTTATAGGATAAGGTGTGTTACTGTCTAATTCTATTTAGGCACATAATTTACTATTTATAATTACGATTACGTCTGCCACTTGGTGAATTTTATTGCAAAATCAAAAAATATTAAATAAAATTCTCAATAAAGTAAAACTCTTTTATCTAAAATTTTACTTTTCATAAATGCATAGAAGTATTTGATGGTGGAAATGTCTGGAACTAATACTGTTAAGCACTCATACCTAAAAAAGGTTAATTATGGTATAATTGTAAACTAATATAATTATTAATGCTGTTGATATTTCCGTAGGTCAGATAATTGTAACCTTACATTATTTTTAAAGAGCAACTGCTGAGTTTCTCGCCCGCTCTTCTCAGCAGAATCTGCCTTCCGACCTGGTGGTAGCTTCTTCAACACAACATTGATATCTGTAAAATTTTGACGTTTTATAAGAACGCGTAAGCATCTATGTGAATAAAGATATTTTGAATTTGAATTTGAATCTTATTTTAAGGGAGGAACTATTAAGTTTCTCAACAGGTTTTTTTTCACATAAGTTTTTAACGTAAAACCTCATAAATGGTAGAACTTTGTTAAATATTCATTGTTTTTATTATATTGACAAATTGCTGCTTTTCTTGCTTAAAAATGTTATAGCTGAGCTATAGCTATTGAGTTTTGTATAAAGAAATTTCATGCAAATTTTTATGAAAGCAAAGCAAATTTGTAGCGTATCTGTTCTCTTGTAAGTAAAAGAGGTTAATATCGCTAGGGTAAATATCTTCCAATGACGAAATGATTTCATAATGCAATAGAAAATTTGGCCGGTAATTATGAATAAATGTTTTCATTGGTAAAACCCGGAATGCCCCATAATATGCGCTTATCTAACCTATTGTATCAAATACCAAAATTGCATTGATATTCTATGAAAAGAAAAATTCTTATTACACATATAGAAAATGTAAAAAATATAATTAAATTAATTCTTTACATTTATATTATATTTTCATTTATGGTCTCAATTTTCAACTACTTATTCTGTTAGCGCGGCGACCAAGCTATATGAATCAAGTATGCTAACATTGGGGGATAGAGTGGTTATGGTAAGGGAATGTCTGACCTATTCTGTCTTCCGGTCTGCACTGGTAGACTGCGGTATACCGGTTTTGCGTTCGAATTTCTGCTATCTGGCCTTTTTTACTAATACTCATCAATCGAATTACCGAAAGATAGCTGGTTATATATATGTATACCCTTGGTTTGTACAAGTAAAGAACTTTAAGGGATAGCGTAATTATAAAGTAAACGTATAGAGACTTTTAGCGGATAGCAAGGGGCAATGATGCAATTTATTGCGAAGGTAAGAGACATAGACGGACAAGTCTATTGAAAACGCCGATTGCTTCGATGTTAAAATATTTCTTTTAGTGTAAAAAATGAAATTTATTACTGATATCAAAAGATGAGAGAACATGGTACAATAGCAGCTGTTTCCATTCTATAACATTTTGAACTAAAAAAAAAGGTAGGACATGTTTACCTTTGGAAACATGGTCTAGTTTTAAGCACCAAGTCGCTGGAATATGTCACTGCGTGTTAGACCCAACCCGATCTATTAAAGAATAGAAATAGATAAATGATGAAATTCCGTGGATGGATGAACGCATATTGTATAAGACTAAAAATCCAAGAAAATACGCTGAAATAAATAAACTAATAAACAAGGAATAAAAACTTTCGAAGAACAAATTTTACAATAAAAAGTATGATAGCTATGGAATACTAGATATGGAACACCTTCTGCATAAACATGGCAGCTGGTCTACACGTAAAGTCAAACTTTCATGATTTATGTAAGGATTAAGGCAAATTACTTATCGATCAGAAGAACAAAAAGCTTGCATGGAGCGACTACATAGAGAAAATGTCAGCTGATGCTTTGAGAAATATTAGTGGTTTAACTGCGGACAATTCTAGCCCACCTACAGATATTGATGTCCAAAGTGGCAGTAAAGCGGACCAGACAACATACCTGCTGAAGTTTTAAAACTATTAGAGGACGAATATGTAAATGCTTTAACACTTTTGATATGAACCTCATCAGTATACGGACTCAATGTAACAAGAAACTAGGGAAGAGTCAGCTTGATTTCCGGTACAGTATGGGAACCCGTGAGCTATGATAGCTGAGTCCGGACGCTCGCTTTTAATTGTCTTTACTTGAGGCGAACCTCATTTCGATCCCCGGTGCCAGCGTGGGGTGGACTAGGCCCTGTACCATCTATCTAGAGGAGGCTTTTGCCCAGTAGTGGGGCACTACTGGTATGAAAAATAGGCTATTACTATGGGTACCCGTGAGGCACTGTTTGCCCTGAATGTCATGGTTTAAAAATGTCAAGACATGCAGACGGATATTATTCTTTGCTTCATTGACTACGAGAATTGTTTATAACAATAATAATAATATTTACGTTTCTTCTAACGTAAATATCAGAACCTGGCTTACGGAATGACCGACATGAGGGTCGGGTGTCGACCGAAATTATCCCTGTAGTCGTCTCTGCGAACGGGTTCATCCCAGTTAGTCTCTCACAACATCTGATGCGGCTGGGACTCCGCGACGGTCAGCTTCTGACTCAAATACAGAAAGCGGTGCTCCTCGATACCACCCGCATCGTCGGCCTGTTTTTCTTCCTTGCACCCAAACCCTCGGCCGTCTAGTTTCCCCTGCCGAGGGCCGTACCGTCTGGCTGGGCTATATTTATTTATATAGTAAAGTTTATATATATGGCTTATATACATACAAGTAGAATTTTATTATTTATTCCATATATATGTACTATATAATAATATATCTTATTATGTATATTAAATTCGTTTATTATTTATGTTAATACGTTCCAGCCAGATAAGAAGAAATCTATTTATCTCCCACAAAATAATATTTATTTCAGATATTTTACAATCCATATATGGTTAGTACGACAAACACTTAATTGTAGTGTTAGTAAGTATATACCAAATAACATTATGTATGTCATAATGCCATTTAAAGTTTGCCATCCAGCTGGATGTTACAGTGCAAGTGATTAAATCAACGCACTAATGTACTATCCCATCTGGCTGCCAGAACAATCAGATGAGAGTTTTTACTCGCGTTAAGGCGCTTTAAAAGCAAAATGTTCTATACCGCATTAAAGCAAAAAAATCTTTGACTTTTGCTCCAGCAAACATTGCTGAAGCACTGTAAAACTACGGTAACCCCAACATTGCTCTGAGGCCGTTGTTATACTGCACTGTATGCTCTCTGCGTAAAGGCAGCCCACAGGCTGCAAGTGTAAAATCACTGGCAGAACGCTCGAAAGAGCGTCATTTTCACTTCAGGCGTACAACGTGCAAAGCTGCGCGCCACCATATCACAGCGAACGGATAGCACCCTGCGTTCCCTCGCAATATCTAAGTCATCGTTCATGTTAGAAGTGACACAATGTCCAAGGTATTTAAATTTATCTACTACCTTAAGGGGAGCGCCGTCCAATAGCACCGGCGCCATATTCCGGCGACATTTCACATGAAGCAAGATATTCTTATGCAACGCTCTGGATGGTAAAAATATCAGAGTCATCAAGAACTTGTACTCGAACCAAAAGGCGTGACGATGTGAAGTCAGACAGGTATGTATTTTGTCATCCCTATTGTTCAATCATTGCTCGGTAGCCATAATATCTGTGGCACTGGGAGAGCTGGAGATCCGTGTAAAAGTAAATGGTAAAATAGTAAACAAACTAAGATACGCTAATGACATTATACTTATAGCCTCACCCAAGCAGGACCTACAGATATTACTAGGCAAAGTTCATGAGTGCAGTCTGAGGGCAGGCCTGAACATAAATATCTCATAGACCAAACTTCTGGTTGTATCAAATGAACTGGAACTGGAACAATGGATTATCGTCGCGGGATCCGACCTAGAGCGGGTGCGGCATACAAATACCTCATTGTTTTGATAAATTAATAATAGGACAGTAAGCAAGAAATGAACCGAATTTGAATAGCCCAAGCCACCTTGAAGAGATTGAAGAAAGTTATATGTAGCGGCCAGTTACACGTAAAGCTTAGGATAAGAATTATGAATCGCGTCATGAAGACTGCCTATGACAGTTTGTACATAGATATGTAGATCGTCCGCGTACAAGAAGAGAACGAAACCTGGAGTGATAGCAGCTTAATAGGTTTTTTTATATATAAATATAGAGATTCTTTTTAACATAAGATTTTAGAATATTTGATAAGAGGGGTAAACTTGAGATTGGGCGAATGCGATTGGGAAGAATTGGGTCAGGAATTTAGGGAATAATTACAAAGGCTTCCTCATAAGTAGATTGGCGAGTAAACTCAGTGCAGCAGTTTACTCGATAAAAAAATGAGACAAATAAATGATGTAGATACAGATTCTGCTTTGGGGAAACGCCACTGATAGATTTACCCTAACTGATGTATATGTATGCATCAGTGGCGTTAGGAAAAAGTTAGGTAAATAAATGAAAAAATATATTTTAATCTAATTAATGTTGTTTTATATTGTTGTTTACTATATCAAATTACTATGGTTATATTAAGTCGCTGTTCTCAATTTTTTATTTTTGAGATATTGAGCGACGATACTAATTAGTTATACCACTTCTAGAGATCTTATATAAAATATGTCTAGTTATCTATCATCATAAGTAAGTTTCAGATATAAATATACTGATTTTAGAGTACAACGATCTTTCCTCAAGTAAAGGATATCTCAAACAATTTCTATACATAATAATAAAGATAAAAACGGCAACTTCAATTTTAAAAATATTTCTCGCTATTTTTGACGTGCAAATTAATTTCAAAGTTACGAAACGTTGAGTTTCATAAAGCAATATGACAAGCTGTGCACAAACGTTGCCAAATGCCAAAAATAAAAAGCTTCCATGCAAATACGTCGAGCACAGAAGCAAATTTCAATATTGAGACGCCCTTCGATAAATGAAATAAGAAACATGTTTCTCGTGCAAGTTATTTGTCGCAAACATCAAGCAAGTTACATATTGAGGTTTTTTTTATTTATGTGCAAATATTCGTTACTTAGATTTCAATATTATGAATATTTGTTTATTTTTTATTATTGCGTATTAAAGTATTTCATAAGCTCATATGCTCTATATGTTAATTATAAATTATTTATTAAGGAAAGCATATTGTTGCAACTATTAAACCTCAATTTCATGAACTGCTTTTTTCCTATCGAAATAACAAACTATAACATAGTAATGAAATTTACAACTGAGCGTAAATGTTTCGAGATTTAAATTTATAATACCCATATTTCAGCCTATTAAATATATAGACCATTATATTATTATAATTTCCTTTTTTAATTATATTATACGAATTTAACACCACTATACAATACAAGTGCGTGGCTCCTTTTCTTTAATTCTTTATTAAAAATTATTCTTGAGACGAAAATTTCGTAAAAAAGTTTGCGAAATGGAGGTGGTTACTCATCTAGGTAAAGAGTAATTAAATATATCATATATACCAAATTTAAACTTTATTAGGTTATTAAATGCTGAGCTATGAATGTGTAAATAAGTCAATCGGGAGGAATCCAAAAAGTATGAAGAAAATGAAATATCGTGCTCTGAAGAAGTTCACCACCAAGCAAAGAAAAATACCTATTTACAAGGACTATCTATTGTCCATCTCCCCATTTACCTATTTATTAATTTGAGAGGCCTCTGGCAAAACCATGTTTTATTAGTGGCATATCTTTTTTAAATACGGTAGAGACTCGATTGAAGATGACCTATACCAACAAATCGCCGATTGAAGCAACCACTCCTGAAATCTTTGAAAAAGTAGAAAATCGTGTATTGATTATTCATTAAAGATGCCCGGCAGAAGAAGAAACAGCTTGTTGGAGAAATCTTTGATGTATCAGGTACCACCATTTTGAATATCCTGCATTAAGAACTATGTATGTCAGTTCAAGATGGGTCACGAGAGTGCTCACGCCACTTTAAAAACAGGAGCTAGACGAGTGTTCTAGCGAGGTTTTAGAACGTTTTAAACTACATGAATAGTGTTTTTAATTGATTGGGATTCAAAATCGGTTCATTAGTTTCGGACACTTAAACACAAATATAAAATAAAATAATCACGAGTTACAGGTGCAAAAAAAGGGATTAGTATAATAAAATTTTTCAGTGTCGTTTCAATGACAAGGATAATATATTTTTTGCAGAATTTTTTGTTAAAAGGCATTAATATTATTTGCTAACGAAGTTTCAAACGAAATTTTTGTACGAGTATTCTAGGATTATACAACATACTCGTACATATGGAAGAGAGTTTGCTGAGGGTCTTTGTGCTCTTGCCGGTAGGATTTGTTTTTTGGAATAGGTGAAAGATTCCATACGAACATAAATTTTAATTAGGAGTATAATATAAACATTTAACTTTTCTTTTAATAAGAACGCTTAATCACTTATTACGTATTACGAATTATGTTTAGAAAGATATGGATTGCCTATAATAACTTTTGACAAGTGAATTATTATTAAGGTTTACTGTGTTATTTTGGATGGATTTCCAAATTAAAAATTATAGAAGTTTCTTTTACATTACAACTATTGACATACACTAATGCTGAATATATAATACAAATGTTTTTTTATAATATTCAATGTTTATAGCCCATACTGTCGTAAAGATACTGGCAGAACGCCAAATGGTTACCAGTTCATTTAGTCCTTAGTGCTAGAGTTGCCCTCGGCCAAATTCAATGTCACATGCAAGAGTATTAACATTATAATATTTGAGTTTTTTATAAAGAAAATAATAATCCTTTTAAAATCAAATACCACATCTCCACTTCCCATTAGATGAAGTAGAAAATTAGCACGAAAACTTATTTGGTCCTTTACAAACCTCTAAACGTTAAAAAAAAAGATATTTCGAATGTTTTTGTTACTATTTCACTATTACTATTTTTGCAAAACCAAATAAGCTAGCGGCAGATTTCAGTCAAAAAGATGTTTTAAGCGACTTCAGAAAAAGAGTAGATTAGACTATATAAATTCCATAATTTTCTTTCTTTCTTATCTCGAACCCCCGTTAATTTTAAACTAATTTAAAAAAATCTCTTTTACCTAAAGGATTAAACTTTTTTTTGTTAAATTAATAAATAAAAATCTGATAGTACTTTTTTTCAAAATCGAAATGACTGCAAAAATACGTCACAAAGAATTCTTGTAAGGCGTGTAGCCAGTTTTTATTGTTATGAACAAAATGGGGAAGCGCGTAGACAGTTCACCTGATATGAAGTGATAACGTAGTTGGTGAAATCCACAACATTTTTAAGTCATAGCTGGTGTATTGCCAGCTGTGGATACAATATCTTTGAGTAGAAGATTTTTTTTTATGGAGAAGCACGCAAACGAGCAGCTTATCTGATGTTAAGTGATCACCGCCGCCTATGGACTCCCGCAACACCAGAGGAGTTACAAGAGCGTTGCCGGCCTTTAAGATAAGAATACGCTCGTTTCTTGAAGG
>JAOCPS010650861.1:0-10809 GCA_025505425.1 Graphium colonna | reverse complement strand
TCAATACTTAACATAATTAGCTTTCAAATTATTTCTCAAATACAAATACACACCCATTACCATATTTAAACGGAAAAGTGAACTCTATTATAAATAAGAAGATCTATTTTTAAAGTGATTTACAGATTTTATTACGTTCTTCTCTAACAGCTCTATCACCTGAAAATATATCGCGTTTACATTTGTTTTTAGATTTACTTCTAGCTGACTAAAATGGTGATAATAACAAGAATTAAATAACCCCGAATGAAGCACCGGCGCGTTAAAAAATTTGCAATTTGTGATCACAATTAGTCAAGTCCAATCATCATATAAAATATAATAAGCCTCAAGTCCTTGTTAAAGAACACCGATACATCCCAATCATGATTCGTAAGGCTATGGAAACACAAAAAAAATACACACATTACATTTTTTTACATTTTAATAGAGAAAATACTACGGTGTTTGCATCTGCTTGGGATTTCATATAAAATAAAATTAAACTCAAGCATATCAACACTGCAAAACCTCTAGACAGTATTAGCAACTTCTGTGTATAGCGGTAGTCTGCAAAAATAATGACGTGAATGACATTCATCACCTTAGTCTGTCCAGTGACTTGAAAGCTGTAAAGTTTGGGTTAAAGGATTGGAAACGTCAAGAGTCTAAAAACAAATACAAACGTGATAAAATCCGTAAATTTGTTCTATTTTAAAACGTGTAGTATTCGCGTAAATAAAAGAAATCAATACATAAAGAGAATTACTGAAATGTCATTAAAACGTTTCAGTTAAGGTTTGATCTAAGAACTTGGTAGAACTAGCGCATATCAAAAGTTATTTGGGAAGTGGACGTTTGATATTGTGATGAGTCTGAATAACTAACGTCTGCATCAATTTTTGATATAGAATTTCCAAAAGCATGATTTATAAAAATATACATATGTTAACATATTGTTTATAATTACACTGACATTATTTACTTTGGTAGTGTACAGCACCAATATGTATAGTTGAAATATACTGTAGGGATAACGAAACAATACATTTGGCCATATTGGACTACCTACTTGTATAGTCTGACTTTATAGTTGGTTTAAAATAACTCCGTAATGCGATGACAGATTTGTTATTATTATTAAATTTAAATTTGATTATAAAAAAACTTATTTTACGGAATCATTTTTAGAAAAACCGACAAAATAGTATATTAGAGGCCATCTTTTAGACCAACCACGGACTAAAGCTGTTCAGCATTAACCCAAGCTTAGGTTTATTTGTCAAGAAATAAAGGGGTAGTTAATTTTTACCCCTATTTTAACTAGTATTAAATCAATTACTATTAATTTAGTTCCCAATGCAATACCTTAATATTAAACACGGATTTTTTCAAATAATAAAAATGAGAAAATTTGATGAAGTTTCCCAAAAACGAACCTAGATTATTAAGTAGAATACAACTGATAGCAGATATTATTAATTTCAAGAGAAATACTAGCTGCATTCATAAAGCAGCAGGCACTCTTAAAATAAATACTTTAAATTATAACATAAACTAGTGTGAATACCAAGTTGTGAAATATAACAAAACGAAAATCTTTTAGAATGTGAAGAAAGTTTATAAATCTTTTTCCCCATTTTCAGGATTACTATGTAAGTAACAATTAAAATTATTTTACAATCCCCCAGGTATATTTTTAAATTCCTATCGGTTTTCAAAAGTATAACTTATTTAAAATATAATAGACATTCTGCAAAACCCGTGAAGTAAGTGGTATTCTAATAGTTACTGAATATTGAATTTTAATTCATCTGACAAAAAGAAGTTGCTTATATACAGTCAACAACTATTGGTCTAAGATGTGAAGTAAAAACTGCTTTGACTCAGATGCAAATCTTAAATGGCTCCGATACCTGCCAGTAATATTTAGACCACAATTTCTCGGGTCTAGTTGCTTACGACGTTTTCTAGCACCGTTATAAAAAGTGTTGGTGACAATAGATCTCCCTGTCTTAATTCTCTTTTTATTAATCCTATTTGCTTTTCATCCGATCTTCTTTGCAAATGTTAAAAAATACATCACGAGTGGATTGACTGAAAAACCTGATCAGGATTTGAATATAACTTTTTATTTAATCTATACTAATTTTGTAAATTTATTAAAATGGCTGATGCAGAAGGCAACCGGAAACACAACCATGTCCTTGGCAACCACGACCAGAGTTCCCAGAGCCTCTTAAATGGGACATGAGTGGTAATAATCGCCCAGAAGTACGAAAATAAAATTAGAGACTTGGAATGTATGAACTTTTGAAACAGGATGGCAAGCTGGCAAATGTAATAAAGGAAATGAAAAGCTTACTCGATATCAGTGACATTGAATAGTCTGAGAAAAACAAGGCCAGAAGCTCTGATGATAAGGATTTTTACTAATCAGATGACGAAGAACCTACAGAAAGATATAGAGTAGGTATACTTTTAACAAATTAAATAACAATAGTTGTGACTGACTTCTAATAGAGTAATCAGAGATGATCAGACTAAATGTATAACCGTTTAATATCAACATCGTCCAAATATACACGCCTATTTAACAAAAACCGCAGAGCAAAATTGATGAATTAAATGCAGATATTGAAACTCTTTTAAGTTAAACCAAGGATAATGTATCGTTATTTTAGGAAAGTTACGTAAATCATTAGCCCAGGACAACATTTCTGTGGAAGTAGTAAAGCTCTTGCAAGACAAAATTATAAATTTGCTGACTCAGCTTTATAATGGTATTTACAACACAAACGCTCTCCCTAAAGACTGGCTTAGATCTACTTTCATTACCCTTCCTAAAACGAAAAACACTCATAAGTGTGAAGAATTTCGTGTAACAAGCTCAATGAGCCATTAATTGAAATTATTCTTGGCAATGTTACAGAATAGGATAATAATGAACGGACACTTCTTGGAGAGAATTAGTTTTGTTTCCTTTCTGGAGTAAGATTTCGTGAGGTTCTTTTTGCTCTAAATATCCTCGTTCAAAAATGTAAAAAACATTTAAACTAATGTCTTTGTTTTTACGAAAGCATGACGTTCTTATAAACCGCTTATATTAAATACATAGGCTTGGATGAAAAATACGAAATAGAAATAAGAAGTCTCTACAAAGATCAAAACACAATCATGACAGTATATCCCAAAAAGTCAGAAGAAATTGATATTTGTGGAATGGTTGGTAAAGGACATTTACTCTCGTCACTTTTGTTTGTTGTATACTCCTAAATTACTACATTGTATATATAGCTATAGACGGATTAGATATAGACGTAAAAGTAAATGGAAAAATCATTAACAACATCCTATAAATAATCGGCACGGTCTTACACGCACTGTGTCAGTGGAAAAGATGGATTAGATTGGTCTGTAAGGATCAAAACATGTAATGTCATAAAACCTGGTGTTTTTGTAGCAAGAAGAGAACTTGAGCAAGTACAGAAATATAAATACTTAGGAGCATTGGTCAATCATATTTGGGACTGATTCCAATAATTTCGATTCGAAAATTTATTCCTTAAACTCATGTGTGCAATATTAAATAAATAATCAGTTATTACTTTTAAATTCATCATAGCCTGGCCATGGTTTTCTTAGCCAATCCGCTCGCAATGATTTTTAAGATCTCAAATTCGATAACAGAAAAAAATATCTACTAAACAAATATGTGTAGGCCGCTTTTAGCTAGGACCCTCCACTATATTAAACTAGTGAAGTAAGAGTGGCCTTAGAGAAGTTCGTTCAATCGTAGTCAACTCCCAATACCACGCCACACTCGTAGATGTAATAATAACCGTCGTCATATAGTAACATCTATTCATCATATTTACGTTATCGGGTCATAACTTTTTGAACAAACTTTTCTGTTGGCTGTTGTTGGTTGTTTTTGATCTGAGCATTAGCGTTTATTCAATTAATGTCTATAAAACATTGCAATACAAAAGACCGAAAACGAAACATAAAAATAAAAAGCCAGCTAAATTACAAATGATCTATCGTAAATGAAAGTTAATTATAACATAACCTAAACATTAAAAGAATTCATATAAACTAATATGAGTTCATCAGACTGTTTATTCAACCGAGTTATTTCTTTATTTGAAAGATGTTGGTGCATAAATTTGTCATCAAGCTTTGGAAACTACCTAAATTCTACCCTACTCAAGGTGCACATGCGAATTTCAATCCAAATTTTTACGTTTCCATAGCTCAATAATGTATTTTTGATCTAGTTGTAAGAATTTCGTTTTAAATGAACTTTTAAAAACTTTATAGGGTCACCTAAAATTGTAAGTATTCAAATTCATTTACATTGTTTCTAAATCTTTACTACATTTTTCCTTTTCTTTTGGGAATAAATATAAATTCATTTTTATATACGTATATATATAAAGAAATAAGAATATATACATATTCCTATTTCATTTAAAACCGAGGTATTCGTATTTTGTATTTTATTATATACCCTAAAACAGTTTAGATTATGAAAGACACTTTAAGAAAGAAAAAAGGATATTAAGAAGTATAAAAGTATTAAGTATTTATCTGATATTCAATACAATTGAAACAATTAATTGGCGTTCCATCTCTTTAGAATTCTTTATTTATTATTATTTAAGCTCCATGCACATCATAGTATAACGGCGGACTTAATGCCGATGGCATAATATACATCTGCTGAAATATTTAATTTAAATCAATCCATCAACAGTTTCTGAGCAAGTGCTCTTGGATTTTTTTTTAAAAAAAGCATAGCGGCTCTTAGCCATTCTGATTTCCAGAGGTAACGCATTCCACGAATAGTTTCAACAAAAAATTAACAATGTTTAAACACTGTTCATTTTTTGTCATTGACATTGAAAGTAACAGGATAGGTAAAAAGGAATAAAAGGAGAGTCAAGGATAGAATATAGTGTCGTCAAGGCTCTCAACGGCCACCTTTGACGAATAGTCAACCACTGCAGTTGTGAACAATGTGAGGAAACGTAGTCATACTTGCGGAGATTAAGAATTAATCGAATGCAGTTATTTAGAAGTCGGCCGAGTTTATCAAGTTGATCTGCATTCAGGTCAAAATATCACACGTCAGTATAGTCGATTAAAAGAAAAATTAAGGTCTGCACGAGCGCTATTTTGGTTCCGGTTGGCAAGAAATTTTTAAGTCTATACAGAGACCGCAGAGCACTCGTTAATCAACGACTTACATAAGCAATTTGTTCTTTCTAACCAAGGGTATTGTCGACCATCAAACCCAATTTTTCACATTCTTGCTGATTGTGATAGGAGTATTGTTGAATAAAATCGGTGGGAGATTGAGTGATTCCACTTTATTCAAAGTGCAAGAAGCTCTTTCTTTATTATATTTGTAACAAAATTCATGTTCCACAAGATGAAGGAATAAATAAATCAATACACATAAGATAAAACTGAATAGTTCATAGGTTTATTAGTTCAATTTACGCAGATTTTCTTAGACGATTGGCAATGATTAATATAGTTAACTTTAAAACGTTTCTTTTAAAAGTCTTGCAGTAAATCAATTTGCTACTAAATACTTTACAAATTAACGAAATAAACAAACTTGTTCTAACCAAAGGAACCAAGTTTTCAGAAGAACCACTTTATCGAATCTATATATGCCCTGACGTATGATAATTATTGTTCAATCTTTACAACTACATATTTAAAAAGAATTTGTATTGTATATCATATATTTTCGTTTATTAAGTCCGATCTATCCTATGCAACTCATTCATGAGGCTGTATAGTTAAAAATGATTTGTGGTCGTGTAAAGTTTTTATTTTCCTTAAACGACTGACATAAAATTTTGGATTTTCTCCAATGTTTATATTTATTTAGTACAAAACTTTACAACTGTGGACTAAATTACAAATGGCATTGTCTCCCAGTGAAGCTATAGGAAGTTCAGAGAATATAGAGTAGGTGTACAGATGCAAAAATATTTTAATAGAGGAAAAAAACAAAATTGATCATAGAAAATAAATATATACACACGCATATTTGTATATACACTAATATACAAATATGCGTGTGCGTGTGCATGTAGCAGTAGTACAATACAAACATGTTGAGATACAAACATTGTTAGATGTGGCGTGACATTAAGCGAACTGCACAGCGCACAACTGATCTTGAGTTACCAAAAAGTTGACTTTTATAATAATAGGTTTGAAAAACTATGAAAAATTCGTTTTGTATGAAATAAGTTAAAGTACTAAATAACTTTTCAATTTCTTTTATTTCTGTTATTCAAAGTAATCACCCAGGCAATCGACGTATCTTTGCCAACGCATTGGCAGTTTATTGATGCTCTTCTTGTAAAAATCAGCTGTATGGGAGGCAACAAACTCTTCAAAGACATTTTGTACTGCCTCCGGGAATTGATTTTTTTGCCCACTAAAAAGTCATCAAAAAAGTAATAGTCGGTAGGTGCAAGGTCTTGTGAGTATGGCGGATGAGGGAGAGCATCCAACCCCAGCTCTTTCAGTTTGGAGACTGTCTGTGGTACAGTATGGGATCGCGGGCTGCCGTGAAGTTGACCAAAGCTGGTTGCAGATGTGCAAGCTTCTTCATCATTGTCTCCAGTTCTTCACAGTACACATCTGCAGTAATTCTCATGCCGTTTTGTAAAAAAAGTTTGGTGCTGAACCAGGATCTAACCAACTTGCTGAGCGCTTTCGATTGTCGAACAGAATCCATTGATCGTCGCACGTAATAATTCGGTTCAAAATTCCTTCATTTCTTTGCCTGTTGCGCAGTGCGATGCAGATCTCAACGCGTACATTGCGCTGACGATCATTAAGTTCGTTGGCCACCCATCTATCAAGCTTTTTTGCCAATTTGTCGCAAATGACAACAAAAGCTGCTGCTAGCCCAGCTGTAGATTGAGTTTCTTTAGCTACTATAATCACCTTTAATTCATCATTGTTGACCAAAGTCTCCGAACAACTACGAGCTTCATTTTCATGCCAATATTTCGAAAACGGAACCGGCAAAACCAACAACGGGTTGTGCGTTCGTTTATATACAGGTAGTTCTCTCCGTAAACGTTTTTGATGTTACGTGCCGTTTAAGTCGCGTTAGTGCGAAGAAGGGACTCGTATTCCTTAATTACACGAATTTTTAAATTATCCATTATAACAAAAAATATTCAAATGAAATGAAAATACAACGCTAATTGATAAAGAAAAGACTGACTATATAAAAAAATGTCTTTTTTTTAAAAGAGAAGTAATTAGAATTTAGAATACCGAGCTATGTATTTATTTTTTATTTGAATTAACCAGTACCGAAAAACGACCATTTCATAGGTAAAGACTTAATACTAGGGTGTTATGACGCCTGATGTAGTAGGTGTCGGATAGTTTTTCACATCCTATGATAGTTGGTATGTTTGATAGTTTTGCATTTACTTACGTATGATTTATAATCAAACGTTTACAACTAACTTTATAGATTTATGCTGTAAAAATCAATCCAAATTCCTTTTCATTTTCCAGTGGTGTTACGGTTCCCTTTGGATAACGATTTTTCAGGTAAAGCTTTAAGTATAATATATTACCAACATGTATATCTAAATAAAGACTTCTATTTACGAGGTGGTTCATATTTACTCCTTTACTATTTAAAATAACAATAAATATTACATACTCGTACATACACAATAATACAATAAAGTCAAGGCTTTTATTAATTAATTTAATTAAATTCTATTACATTTTCTAATACATCCTGTATCATATATCATCAGAAACCTATAGAAGACACACGCTTGCAACTGATTAACGTAATGTTTAATTTAGTGCAGTCTTATATGTCAGTACTCCGGAAAAAACGGGTTAGAAATGCAAAAAAACCGAGACGGCTAAATTTTGGATATATTGTGGGGTGTGTTTAGAAAAGCTTAAGTTCAAATTGTCGACCAAAATTTCCTATGTGCATTTTCCGCCAACTTGAAAAAAGGGTTAAATTCAGTTTTTTACGATAACTTGTTGAGATACGAACATTCTGATTGAATACATTTTTGTTGCTTTTTTTACAATCTGCAATTTTAGTCTTAAGCATTTTTCATCTATGGTTCATATTTATTGAGATATTGATCAAAAAAGTCCAAAATTTTGTACTATTTTTTTTCTCGCTATTTTCTCTTCTCATGTCACAGATATCGAAAAAATATTTATAACCAAACTTTTAGAGCGTATTCAGACTTACAATTTGGTTTTTTTAATTTTCGATTTTTGACAAAAATTACTCCCACTAGCGCGTTTTAAAGTCAGAAAGTCCGTGCTCAGATTCGGTGTAACAGCTCGTACGGTGTTATCCACGCGTTGAAAGGGTTTCAAGGAAACATTGCGATATAAAATAAATAAATAAACCAATCAAATTATTAATTATGCCTATAAAAAATATTCAACGAACTCTATACAAGTATATTTAACGAACAGTTATTTTGTGAGAAAAATAACAAAAAAAGGGTTTTTTTTTGCCTCGATATATTTTTCGGGTTCTTGCGAGTATTATACGTACGTAGGAGTTGATGTTTGGGTAAGGAGAAAATAGCGACAAAAAAATTGTACAAAAATTTTCGAATTTTTTGATCAATATCTCAATAAATATGAACGATAGGTGAAAAATGTTTAAAACCAAAATGTAGAACGTAATATAAGGAACAAAAAAGTATTTCATCAAAATGTTTGTATCTCAACGCAGAATCGATTTATTGTATAAAAACTGAAATAAACCCTTTTTTTCAAGATTGCAGAAAATGCACATAGGAAATCTTGGTCGACAATTTGAACTTAAGCTTTTCTAAGCACACGTATCCAAAATTTTGCCGTCTCGGATTTTATGCATTTCCAAATGTATAAGATGACTGGACTACTTATTACTTCTAGAGATATAAGTTTTTGAAAAGAATCAATACTACAACACAATTATTTTGTATTCCAAATACTATACAGTAAAAGAAAAGTCTTTTTCTCATTATTTTTTTTTTTATATTTCGATACATAACTGTCCATATTATATTTTAAGCTAATTAAATCCTTAAGCCTGCACTTTAAAATGTATTCGCAGCTTAAATAATAAATAATGAAATCCAACTTATACGTAAGGCATTATCTACCAGCTGACCCGAGGATAACAGCTGCAGTACTGGCCCAGACCATTTGTATGAAATAAATAATACCAATAAAATTTATTGTACACATTGAATATAGAAACAGAAAATAGAAAAGAAAATCTTAAAATTGAGCTGCACTTTTAAGCAGTTCCTTCCATGCAACCGTTAAACGGACAATTGAATGAATATACTGGTATGTCAAAAACTTTTGAGCTAAAAATTTATTTTTCCAAAAAACTTGCCACGCGATAAAGTGGCAAGTTTTTTGGACAAAGGAATCGCGTGGTTTGCACCAATTTCCATATATTCTGTAATTCCAAATATACAAACACAGATCTGAAACAATTACCTGCAGGCCATACAAATAATTGTTCTGGGCGGTGATAAAACCCATGACCTAATGGGATAAAACTAATGTCGCAGCAACAGCGTTAACCGATCATTAAATCCATCAAATTGAATCATAAAAAAGTTTAAGCTAAATAAATAAATAGATTTAGTGCTAAAAAATTTTCGTCATACTACTTCTGTGCACTCTGGATATAACATTTTACAAGCTTTGGTAGCAGTTGCCCCATCAAAAAAATGTACCTAGACTACTACTGCTTCTAGTAGACGAATGCCAGGTCACTGCCAACTGTTTTTGAAGGCATACGCATAGAGTTATGAGCCAAGATGAGTTGAAGTATCTATATGATTGAGATTTGTAGAAAGCGGACCTTGCAGATAACACATGGCCACATTACTTATGCATATGTTTTTTTCTGTGATTACTTTTATAACTTCTATAAATTTGCCTGCCAAAGCAGTAACACTAATTTGGCAGACAGGAGTTTATCTCTCATAACAGAAAAATGAAAATAGATATTTTATTCAAATACGTGCAAGCAAAAAGCTCAATGATAAGTCTAATCATTATTATAAAGCGATCGTCTGCCTGGGAATTTGGATAAATAGGTTTATTGGATAGGGAAAAGAAGAATGAGTGAAGTCAAAACAGTGAAGAGGACAATGAAGAAGCCTATTATTCGTTGATCGAAGATTTTTGTTGCTGACTTCACAAATATACTGAAAGTGCGAAGATAAGTAAGTTCAGAGTAGAAGGAGAATTGAGGATAGAGTAAAAAGTGGTGAGAGCTCGCAAAGAGCATCTTTGGCGAATGGGTAGCCACTGCAATTTAGTACGGTGTATATACGTGGTCAAATTTACGAACATTGAAGTCGAATCGAATGCAGTTATTTAGAAGTCGGTCTACTTTATTGAGGTGATCTGCATTCAGGTCGAAGTAGCACACGTCCGCATAGTCGATTAGAGGGAGAATTAAAGCCTGCCTGGGCGTAGATAAAAAGATTTTGAACCTGTACAGATACCGGCTGACACCAGTGACTTTTTGATTAACACTAAATACTTGTGATTTCCAACTAAGTGTGTTGTCGATGCTCAAACCGAGGTATTTAACATTTTGGCTAAATGGTATGGGAGAACTGTCAAAGATAATTTGCGGCAGATGGTCAAAATCTACCTTGGCCAACATTATAGAACTGCTGAGCACGATCGCTTAACATTTCGATGGATTAACAACTAACCCAAACCTATCAGACCAATGTTTAATAGCGATCAAATCTTGATTGATTACAT
>JAOCPS010650752.1:0-10809 GCA_025505425.1 Graphium colonna | reverse complement strand
TCTAAGCGGAATCGATTTAGATGTTTTATCGTCGATTTGATCAAAAAAGAAATAATTTGATTTTTAGCTATTACCCAACAAAATTAATTCAGCCACTAATAGCATATCAGCTTTTTAAAAGTAGCGGGAGCTTTGACTAAAAAATATAATTATATACATTGTTTTTTCTCAACTCATGCTGTATTTTTTTATAGCATATTCAATTATGTTATGATATGTCAAAACGATATCATATTCTGTGAAAATTTCTAAAAAAGAATTCTAAAAAAGAAAAGAACTCTATGGCCAATTATATGTACTTGTGAATTTCATAACTGATGTTCGGTGTTAAAAAGAAAGATCAAATTTATTACGCTAGGTCAAGATAAGCATAAAATCATTATTTAACAGGATATTGCACGCAATCTGAAGATATTAGTTAAACGTAGAAATTCTTCTACGTCCTAAAATTACGTCAACATGTTCGTTCATCTTTTTGTCTATCAAAAAAGTATAGCAAAATAAAATGGATATTATCTTAAAGGATATTTGTTCTTATTTTTAATGACCGCAATCATCCAACCATCAAAACAACCACTTTCATAAGTGGTCAGTAAACGAATTTTCAATCACTAATCAAGTACAATCAGTAATCAAGATACTAAAATATTTAGCCCAACGTTTAAGCATATTGTCTTTGCTCGTCAGAAGACGTGTATTGCCTAATAACCTTAAAAGTGACCTGACTCGATAGGAATTGTTTATTTACTTACAAACCTTATAGTAAAATTACCAAAGCTGGTTTGTGTCAGAATGCCACTGCATGTGACAAGCTTTGCCCTGCCAGCATGTGTCTTTTAATTGTCGAGCCAGCTTATGCAGTTCCCGGTTACTTGCCTTTACTGTCACAATGTTAACTTCTCGCCTGCTATGTTGCCTCAAGAGCTCTTGATGTTTTTAGAATGCTATCCTGATTTCATTCAATCTTTATTGCATTGGTCTTTCTTATCCATAATAACTGGCGGTTCTCATAAGATGAGAAGATAAAGCGCCTCAGGCAGCCGGTATAATCTGGCTCACTTATGGGAGATAGCTCCACATACATATTGTCAGCGTACTTCTTCCTCACATTGCGACCCTTCAGCCTATCGACGTTTATGGATGCAGATTTTTACGAGTGATCTACGAGGACGATAGAGGCGGAGTCGCAATTTCATGACAATAAATCAGTCGTCAATCCAACTGTGCTCACCACACATAACACGAGTGCTTTGCACTAGACTAATGTCTCTCTGCCACGCATTAGCATAGTCAATCAAATGCCAATGCTTTGATCTTTTGTGCATCCACGTTGTCTTGTACTTGGTTTCAAGTCTGAATATGGTTCTTGATATTTCTAGTCTCTATTGAGCACAAATACTGAGTAGCAAAAGAACATTGTTATTCATGTTACCGACTCCGTGTCTACCCAGATCTTCAGGCTACGCCTCATAGTCTCGACCAACCCTGGAAATCAATCCACCCAACAATTTGACCTTGATGTCATCTGATTTTTACAAGCCCATCCGACGGATTGATCATCTTTCTTTTCAGGCAATTAAGTGTTCAGCCCGCATTGCCCTAATCCAACCAAGAAACGACAACCCAATGTCATTGTCCATCACAGGATTGGAACCCACGATCTCAAGTTTTACAAAGCAAAGGACCATACAACTAGGCTATGGAGGCGTAAACTAAATTGATTACCGATTCTAAAAATGATATAATGCGAATGAAATTGCAGACATCAGCTAGTTTTATATAAAACTTTAACGTTGCTTTACTAATTTAAGCTAGCGAAAAAACTACATAAGCACATAACAATTTACAGTGAGTAAATCATAGAGCAGGTATAGACAATATATTATTAATATTTCCTGTATTACACTTTGCCTCACCATTTTGTATCATATAGCCAAAACCTCTTTTCACGTCATAAAGGAGCCTTTTCGTCTATGTTGCAGTAGGTGGTAGCTACTTCTGCTCTAATGAACTGCATTATTAAGAGAACGTTAAATGAGTTTGTTACTTTAAAGCCTGATCTTCAAAATGACTGGCTCCGTTGGTCGTAGGCAAGAAATTTTATGTAGCGTAAAATTTTCACAGGAACTAAAGTCGATTCGTTATTCAAACTGTTCTGGTTTATCTGATAAATCGGCTCAGAAGAATTAATATTTAATTCATCTTGTACATTTATACAAGAAATACAAAAAGTCTCGGGAATTTGATACGATTAATTATAAATTTTATTTAGCTAACTTAAATATACACATTTTACATGAAAGATAAAACCTACGCAATTTGTAAAAGTATGTAAATTAGTTGAACTTTTTTATATTTGTACATTATTTTACAAGCTTGAAATGAAAAACAGGTGATCAACCACAATTTTTAAACTTTTTGACTGTCTGATTGTTTCAATGCGCATTGCTGACACAATAATCTGTCTACACATAATACAAAACAAAGTCTACACACGTACACAGATGCACACACGCGCGCGTTCTCATACACGTACATGTACAAACTAGGAATATACCACAATCATAATAAATAGTGTGAAATCGCATTATGTTTTATCATAAACTTTTCTCCGATTTATGTGTTTTTGTTTTAATTATCTTTATGCAACTTATTTTATAGGTTAATTAGTTTTGAACATCAGTCTCCCACATATGTGTATCAACAGTTTGCTATGTATTTTATCTTTGCTTTTTTAAAATGCAAAGGATGACAAACGAGAAGACGATTCACCTGATGTTAAATGATTGCATCGCCCATGAACACACACAATATGCGGAGAATTGCGTGTGCGTTGTCAACCTGGGAAATTGGATAAAACAGGTTTAGTGGAAAGGATGGGTCGGGAACATATTAGGATAAGGAAGAAAAGGAATGGGAAAAGAAAAGGTATGCATACTTTATTTTATGTCCACTTTATGAAGGTACTTCCTACATAGAAATAAGTGCAGTAGAAGTTGTGAAGCGCTTTATTTTATATTTGAACTTATGTGTATTTTGAGGTAAAATAAAATAAAGATTTATTTATTTATTTAGAATAAAGCTGATTTATACTACAAGAGTTTATTTTATGAATAAGCTAATACAAACTTTCTTCAATATGTAATGTTGAGCGGTTTTTCTTTCTGCTTTGAGTGTTTGATATAAATGTGTACTTCTACACTACAATGTTCGTAAAATGGAATATTTCATCTAAGGTCCGACGGTTGTTATCGGTTGGGTGCCAATGATTATTTGATTTCTAAAACGGCCTTAAACTTCTTAGACTATTAGTAAATCAAAATTATAATATTTTTTTGTAAATAATGTTTAAATATGGGTACCTTTAATTCATTTTTACACTGATATACCTTTCTTAATTTGAAGTCAATAGGTAAATATAGAAGAAACTATGATTTCAAAGTATAGTACGCTTTAAATTATAATACTCATAGAACCCGTTGAAAAAAAATTACGACAGCAATTATATAAGACATATAAATATATTTTAATAATCAATAAATGATGACCGAGCAATGGACAAACGAGCTGTCCTCATGATTTATCGGTGTCTTGTATTTTTTTGTCCCTTTGTTCAACAGAAATCGGTGATTTATTCATTAGGTTTGGTTTTCCTCACCCTCCTTTCCATTAAAAGTGGCAGCTGATTCCGTCTTAAAAATTATCGTGGTTCTTATGTTTACCGAGATAATACAGAATAAATTATATCAGAAACATAATAAATATATCTAGTATCTATGTCTGTTATATGAAATTTGCTTGAAAAAGATTGAAGTATATTTTAAAGTAATTGGTTACTTTCGTTGTCTTTCAAAACACGGTTTCCAATAACAAAACAAAATAGTTTTTTGATACTTAATATTTATTTCTTCGAAGAATTGTGTAGTAAGTACATCATAAAATGTTCAGTATTATTTGCAATAGAAATGTATCAAGTTATGTTATTTCACACTCAGTAGAAATGAGGCTTTCAAAGTAAACCTTACATTCGTAGTTACCTCCGCAGTCAATGATTTTCTCGTAACAATACTGCGAAGTGAATTGTACGCTTAACCGCATATATAAAGCACTATTTATCGGGTTAAATTATCAACTTTATGACTAAACTTCGAATTCCAATACCAAGTTCCACTTATCGATAAACTTAGTAACTTAGTATTTTCAGTTTGAATTATACCTTATGATTGTGTTTACTACACACCTACTTCTTATACATGTAAACATATTTGGAATAAAACAGGAAACTTGTTGAATAAATAGAGTTTGAATATACCTATGATAACCATCGCTATTTCAATAGTCAGAAGAAACGGCGAAATGTGAGAGCGTTAAGCACACTTTTCTTTCTGCTTAATTCTCTTTCTTCTCCAAATTAATTATCTTCTCACTTCTAATACCTTAGATCAGCCAATAACAAGAATCTTCGCTCATAGCATAAATGTCTCCACTTTTGTCCTCCTCATAGTATTGACTTTAAACACTGATCTTTCTTTATTCAGTCCGAATCAGTAAGAATGAACCGCTTTGTGTTTAAAAAGAGTTCATTTTAAAAGAAATGTCAGCAGGATAATCAATAATTTATTTGTATATATATATATATATATATATATATATATATATATACAAATATACATGGATTCCATAAATGTTTATTATATTTATGTATATTATGTTAAAATATATTATGCAACAGACTATTATATATCATACGTTTGTATTGGATCCTAATTTTAAATGAAATAAAATATTTTTTACAGATGCTTCCTTCTCTTTTGCGTGGTACGTCTGCACCTAACTCAGTTTCTTGTACCACTTAAAGGTTGACTGATATAAAATGTTATTAGCATTGAATAAGCCTATGTACGTTTATTTGATAAAAACACGGTAGTTAATTGTGTGCTTTATATACCAGACAAAAAAAAACTTAGATTAGCAAAAGCCAAAAATCACATAAGTCGCAACCTAATTCATCGTCTCTTCTTACAAAAAATTACCTAAAAAAGGAAGAGTATTACTAGGTTCACCTAATTCAGTGAATTTGTCTGTTTTTCCCAATTTAAGGCAAGCCGTTTCGCCTAAGTAAGTAATGTCATGCATAAATGTAATGCATAGTTGAGGAAAGAGTAATTTTCACGAAGAAAGAAGAAATACCACATTCATTGTTTTTTTACGCTGTTCTTATATTAAATTAAATTAAAGTTAGCAAACATTTATCGCTCAAAAGAAACAGTTAGATCCGAAACAATATTTGTAGGTCATAAAAATATTTTTCTCCGTGTAGGAATCGAGCCTACGACCTGTGACGCCTCTGTCCGGTGTTCTAGCAACTGCGCCAAACGATCATATTTTATTTATAAAATTATATTTTGACAACAGCCATATTAATTTGTTTTTTTCCCTTTATAACTTTTACCATCAGACATATTATAATATAATCTTAAGACTGAAACTTATTTTGGATTTTTAATTTTAACTAATATAATGAACAAGATAATTAAAAAAGCATATTTGTTTATAAGCATTTCTAAAAATAATATTGTATGTGATTTTAAGTGATTGCTGAATTAAGTTCATTTTTTTGGTTATGTATATATACCACACAATTAACTAGCGTTCCATTTCCGGCCTAATATCAATTGTACTTCTTCACTTATCTCAATAAATATTTAATTCCCATTGGTTTGATATGACAATGATGTCCTTCCTTCTACGTGCTCACCATTTCAAGTAATAAAAAATGTTCGCTTGCGGATAAAATTATATTTAAAATTTTTCTAAATGATCAAAGTAACTAAGACTAAACCTGAATAAACTGCAGTACTACCGAAAATATGAGATAATAAAATGGAACCGTAACCTATCAATGTAAGTATAAAGAGTAAATTAAAAACTAACTTAGATCACTCAACTCTTCTCTTTTTCTACCTTCTTTCTTTAATTGTTAATAATGACATACTTGAACTATAATAATAATAATAATCATCATTTATTTATTTTCTCATCTTAACCCATGTTTGGTTAACAATGTATTTGAAACTAAACATAGACATAACAATACGTTGTGAAAGACGGGTGCATGAGATATTTTTTTTATAAAAAACCTATGATAAAATTCATCAGCCCTAATATAATAAAAGTGACATGACATAACAATCTGATTTTTTAGAGATACATGAGTGAGCTTTGAGAGGAAAAGAAGGCAATGGTAGAAGATTGTTTTTGTGGGAAAATGATTTATATTTAGTCTCAGCAATGTTGAGAGCCAGCAAACTCCTTCAAAGCCATTGACAGAAATTTCAAAAATTTCTGGAAATGCACCAGATTCTATTGGGAGATTACATACTAGGAATGCCTTTTGAGTTCTGTCGTTAAAATAACCCGCTTATTTTAAATTTTTAAATTTGTTTGAATTTAGAGTAGCGAAACAATTGAAAAAAAAATAGAATTGATGCAACTTTTAATCACAGTGTTGGTTTGGATCTATCAGGTCGCACGCAAAAATGAATCTCTCGATGGAAAACATTCTTGCTATAATTTTTTACAACTTTCGGAAAGGCCTAACTTGGATTCACTGTTAAGGAGTTAAGATCTGTGTTTTATGATGTAACCCCCTATCTGCAGGCTATCTAACGCTGTTATTTAGAGTTCTAGCGTCCACTAGCTTAAGTGGAAAATCTCGCGAAGGACGACAAAAATCCACTTTTACTGAAGAAAACATTGTTTCTGTGAGTCAATTGATACTCGAAGATCGTGATGTGATATATCGGAAGATAGAGGCATTAATATGCATCTCAACGATAACCATCCAAAAGATCTTGCATGGGAAGTTTTTGAGAGAGCTAGTTTGCCGATGGATCCCGCATTTACTTTCCAATCATCACAAGGCGGCCCGTGAGATAGGGTAAGAAAACTCTTCAAAGGTTCAACGAGAAGAGTCAAATCACGTCTATGACATTATCAGTAGTGACGAATCTTAGATTTATGTCTACGATCCTGATTCCAAGCAGCAATCTACAACCTAGGTCTTTCGAGATAAGCCAAAACCGACTGACTGTTCGCTCTCGAACCACTATGAAGAATATGTTAGGTACGTTTCGTACGTACGTTCTAGTCCGGTGAAGAAGCAGTCACCGCTTTTAAGTCGGTTATTTTGGACATACCGACTTTGGAGTAGAATAAGTGTTTGAATAACTAGTTTGAATAAATGGAAAAATGTATAAAATTTCATGGTGAATACTTTAAAAAACAATAAATAATACTTTAAGGTTCTTAGTTGTGTCATTTTATTCAATCGACAAAATTTAAAAGGCCAATATACCTCTAATAACCTATATATGTACGTAGGTCACGTTTATAGGTAATTAGAGGTATGTTAATATAGTTACATATCTCTTTTATATCATGCTAGAAATTAAGTCAGTTCCAATAGACCACTTGTTTCATGTGAGAGAACAAATTTCGTCTTCATTTGTGGAAAGCACGAAGAAAGCAATGGGAGGTCGAAGACTTGTTAGATGTGAGAACGTCTAGTGTCGTACGAGTCTCGTTAACGGAATTTTTTTTTTCGGATATTTTGACCCGACTTTAATATTATTTATACTTTTTTGCAATGTAGCAAAAGGATTAAAAGTGAGGTTATTAATTCTACCTTTAAGGTTTCTAATTTTCCTTTACCGCCGATTTTTAATTACCTCCCAGAGTTTTGTGGGAATTAATAACCGTTTGCGTTTTGGATTTGCTGTTTTTTTTTAATTTTATTTTGGCTTTCTTCAATATGGATTTACAATATGAATTTTCAGTAATTATATAAGACATATGAATATATTTTAATAATCAATAAATGATGACCGAGCAATGGACAAACGAGCTGTTGCCATGATTTATCGGTGTCTTGTATTTTTTTGTCCCTTTGTTCAACAGAAATCGGTGATTTATTCGTTAGGTTTGGTTTTCCTCACCCTCCTTTCCATTAAAAGTGGCAGCTGATTATTTCTACAGAATTATCGTGGTTCTTATGTTTACCGAGATAATACAGAATAAATTATATCAGAAACATAATAAATATATCTAGTTTCTATGTCTGTTATATTAAATTTGCTTGAAAAATATTGAAGTATATTTTAAAATAATTGGTTACTTTCGTTGTCTTTCAAAACACGTTTTCCAGTAACAAAACAAAATTGTCTTTTGATGATTAATATTTATTTCTTCGAAGAATTGTGTAGTAAGCACATCATAAAACGTTCAGTATTATTTGCAATAAAAATGTATCAAGTTATGTTATTTCACACTCACTACAGTTTATCGGGCTAAATTATCAACTTTATGACTAAACTTCGAATTCCAATATCAAGTTCCACTTATTGTTAAACTTTGTACCTTTCTCATGTTCGATTATTTTCAGTTTGTATTATAAGTAATGATTGAGTTCAAATGTTCAATTTTATACATAGACACCTACTTCTTGTACGTGTACACCTATATTGAATAAAACAGGAAACTTGTTGAATATATAGTGTTTGAATATACCTATGATTGCTACTGCTATTTTTTCAAAAGTCAGAAGAAAAGGCGCAATGTGAGAGCGTTAACCACTCTTTTCTCTCTGCTCAATTCTCATTCTTCTCAAAATTACTTATCTTCTCACTTCTAATACCTTAGATCAGCCAATTACAAGAATCTTTGCTCATCGCATAAATGTGTCCTCTTTTGTACTCCTCATAGTTTAAACACTGATCTTTCTTTATTCAGGCCATTATTCTGTGGAATGAGCTACTTCTTGGAGTAAGAATGAACCGCTTTGTGTTTAAAAAAAACCACAGGAGTTCATTTTCAAAGAAATGTCAGCAGGATAATCAATAATTTATTTATATATATACAAATATACATGTATTCCATAAATGTTTAATACATTTATGTAATTTATGTTAAAATATATTATTGCACAGATTATTATACATTACATGCTTGTATTAAATTCTAATTTTAAATAAAGTAAAATATTTTATTCACTGACTTTTTCTTCTCTTTTGCGCAGTACGTGTGCACCTAATTCACTTTTTGTCCCATTTTAAGGTTGATTGTTAGAAAATGCTATTAGCATAAAATCCGCTTGTGTATGTTTATTTCATAAAAGCACGCTAGTTATTTGTGTGCTATATATACCTGATTAAAGAAAAACTTAGATTAGAAATAGCTTAAAATCACATAAGGCACAACCTAATTTATCGTCTTTCTTATAAAAAATTACCAAAAAAAGTATAGTGTTACTAGGTTCACCTAATTCAGTGAATATGTCTGTTTTTAGTAATTTAAGGCAAGCCGTCTGGTGTAAGTAAGTAATGTCATATGGGAGCATAGTTGAGGAAAGAGTAATTTTCACGAAGAAAGAAGAAACACCACATTCATTGTTTTTTTCGCTGTCCTTATATTAAATTAAATTAAAGTTAGCAAACATAAATCGCACAAAAGAAACAGTTAGATCCGAAACAATATTTGTAGGTCATAAAAATATTTTTCTCCGCGTAGGAATCGAGCCTGCGACCTGTGACGCCGCTGTCCGATGTCCTAGCAACTGCGCCAAACGATCATATTTTATTTGTAAAATTCTATTTTGACAACAGCCATATTAATTTGTTTTTTCCCTTTATAATCTTTACCATCAGACATATTATAATAATCTTAAGACTCAAACTTATTTTGCATTTTTAATTCTAACTAATATAATTAACAAGATAATTAAAAAAAGCATCTTTGTTTATAAGCATTTCTAAAAATAATATTGTATGTCATTTTGAGTGATTGCTGATTTAAATACATTTTTTTGGTTATGTATATATACCACACAATTAACTAGCGTTCCATTTCCGGTCTAATACCAATTGTACTTCTTCACTTATCTCAATAAATATTTAATTCCCATTGGTTTGATATGACAATGATGTCCTTCCTTCTACGTGCTTACCATTTTAAGTAATATAAAATGTTCGCTTGCGGATAAAATTATATTTGAAATTTTCCTGAATGACCAAAGTTTACTACTAAGACTAAACCTGAACAAACTGCAGTACTACCAAAAATATGTGATAATAAAGTGGAACCGTAACCTCTGAAAGTAGGTATAAAAAGTAAATTAAAAACTGATTTAGATCACTTAACTCTTCTCTTTTTCTACCTTCTTTCTGTAATTGTTAATAAGGCCATACGTGAACTATAATAATTAAAAAAATTATAATATAAAATTTTGTTGACAAAGTATTTTAAATTAAATATAGACATAACGATACATTGTGAGAGACTGGTGCCTAAGATATTGTTTTATAAAAAACCAATGATAAAAGTCATCAGCCCTTATCGGTACGGCTAAATTACATATTAAATAAAGTCTTAACTTTCTTTATTAATTATAGTGGTGGAATATAATCTTCTAGTATTACAGAAAATAATAAGACAGAAAAGAACATTCAAATCAAAGAAAATTCTTTGTTCTTTTGTCAAAACTGACTATCAATAAAATAAAAAAATGCTACCTGTTTACAGAAACAAAAATATTAGTTAAAATTAAAGTTAATATAATAGTAAAATTAAAGAAAAAAGATTACAGAAATTCATTTAACATATAAATGAATTTCTGTAATCTTTTTTTTTTTAATATATGTATAGGTAAGTGGTTGTAAGTGTGTTCGGGTGTGATTTTTTATTTATTTATTTAGTCTTTATTGTAGATCTATGTAAAACAAAAGATACAAAAGGCGGACTTAATGCCTATAG
>JAOCPS010650642.1:0-10810 GCA_025505425.1 Graphium colonna | reverse complement strand
TCTTAATTTATCGCGATAAGATTTTTTGCTTCCTAATGGGTTCCTAATGGTTTCGGCGAATACTGGCTTTAACGGTATTTGTAGTTCTAACAGCACGCGGCCACCCCGATGTTTTTTGGTCTTCGACAGAGGAAGTGTTGTTGTATCTGTTGATAACACGATTTACGAACATACGGCTATTACAGAGCTTTGGAAGTGTCTGGAGAATGACTGACGGCTCCATACCCACTTTGTGCAAGGCGATCACTGCAATTCCATTTTGTTTAACACCCTTAAGCCTTTACAACCGTTTTGCATAAACAGAGTTGAGTGATAAATGAATCGGAGAGTACAGTGTAGATCTTACGTAGAGTTCTGGGGTCTGCTATGTCGCAAACGCGGTGGATAATATGTATTATATAGGCAGGTGCACAGGCTAATGAGAAGCTATATGGCTTTAAAGAAAGATTTTCATGTAATATTTTCAATGTATTCGTTATTTATTTTTATGCTAATGGTTTTTTTAGGCTGTGTAGTTTTAGTTTCATAAAAACATATACACTTCCTTTTTTCTTTATTAAAGAAACAGCACTTGTATTTAGCCGCACCAAAACGTTTCTTAATTCGTGTTTGGCTTAAAAGCTGCATCAGCTCAAAAGCGTCCATGATCGTGTCATCGGCGTAACAGATGTTATCTGTTCTTTCATCAATGGCATGAGTAATATCATTTGTGTAAATAAGGAATCGTTTGACTCATCGAGAGCGAATTGTTGAATAGCTCTGGTACCATTTAAGAGGTACGCTTCTAAGACCTAACTGCTCAAGTTTTTTTTAAGTAGAATTGGGACTGACACCTGTCAAATGCTTGAGATAAATCTAAAAATATTCGTATACATTTCTTATTATCGTCAACTAAGTTCGAAATCATATCAGTTAATTTTGTCACAGCGTTTTCAGTTGAATACCCCCGTCTAAAAACATGTTGATTATCATGAATATAATTAATTGAATTTAAGAATTGAATAAGTTGATTGTTAACAATCTTTTCAAGGATTTTGGAAAAAGAGACAAATGTTATATTGCTCTGTAATTTTTAAGATTGTCTTTGGATCTGCTTTTGATGTTTGGAAAGTTGTCGGTAGAGTTAGATTTATCAGAAATGTAAAAGGTTCTCTAAGGTATGGTATAATTAATTTTAATCGTTAATACTATCCTTCCCAGGAGCACTGCCTTTTTTAAAATCCTTCAATAATCCTTTCCAGTTCGTGTTTGTTTATAAAAAAAAAAAAAATAAAAATACATTTATTAACAGAAACGAAAAGTAACAATATGGAAAGTATCCGTTGGCACCACATTAGGCAAGCCTGTCCTGTGTGTGTATTTAAGGGGTATTTAGGTGCTACTTACTTTAGTACTTTTTGGAAGGTTTTGAGCTAGTCTTTTGTCAATACTAAAAAAATATACATTACAAAAGTTACGAACGGGATCAACTTTACCTTTTAGAAGTTAAGGAGCAGCGGATTTTTAATTGGTTTAAACTATGACATTTTTAAGTATCCCCAGAGGCTTTTAGGATCATTTTTGTTTTTAGATAATTCTTGGCTTCCGTATGATACGCTTGGTCTCCTAGGTAGGTTTTAGGGTGTTCAGAATATTTTCTTAGATCTAGTGCAACCTGTTTCATTGTTCCATGCACCCAAGTAGCCCTACGGTGATCCAAGGTTTAGTGGTGTGCTGGATTCTGGACACGGGCCTCGTTGTAGCGCTCTTCTCTACAAGTTCTTCTATTAAACTTTTTCCTATTGCAGCAGTATTAGGATCTTATATGGAATAGATCTTGGACCAATCAATTTCTTTTTCCTCGTTGACGACTTTTGGGTGATTTATGATTTTTCCGAGTCGAGCGCGATTTTTGTGATTTACCTGAATATAAGTTATTCCTAATATGGTCATATCGTGATCCGTGATAACTGACTTATATACAACTCTAATTGCTTCCTTATTTCTAGATTTAATAAATGTGTGGTCCAGGCAAGATGATAGTCGTGGAAATAAAATCTAGTTTTACCATTGCATACAGGAGATCGATAGATGCATAATAGGCTAATATCGGTTACTTCAAGAAACAAGCTGTCTGCTTGACTTTTGCGGTCCAAAACCTTTTAACATAAACTACTACGAGTATACTATACCTCCATTTTGATTGCAAGTTTTAAAAGTATGAAAAGTAGAGTACCAACCCCGAAATTTTATCTATTGCCATACCATGCTGTAGACAACATTCGGTAAGAAAAATTGCGTCAAAATTATTTATAGGGGGTTTCATTCTCACGACAACAAACTCTCTACAAAATTACCTTTGTTGTTTTGCATAACCTCTTATACTCTTGAAACGTGGTTTCTTTACCGGAAATATATTCGTATACTAGATGTCATTGACATTATGTATATTCCGTGCTCTGATCACGTTCGAGACACTAACGTTTTGGCGTACGCAAATGTCGCACCTTCAAACGTTATTTACCTTTTCACAAGGTCGGTAACGCGAGCCACTAACGGTCATAATAAACGAACTCAAATATCTAGACCAGTTGGAAAGGCCGATCCAGCAAATGCACTTATGAAAATCTGCTGAAGTGGAATTTGCAAGATTCCATTCGCACAGACAACAAGACACGTGAAAGTTAATAAAATCTGTAATAACAACGAACTCATACGTTAGGCTATCGTTTTAAAAAAGGTAAATTATTCACGAGGAAAAGTATACGCATCTTTAATAGAATTTCACCATCTTGAAACACATAATTAAAATGCGCTTTCAACCAAAGCGTATAATACAATTCAGGAATATTTCGATGACAAAATACATGAGAATATTACTGATGATATTTGCTTATTGATTTTTAAAATTGTAAGCCATTTTTTTGAAGAGCAACTGCTGACTATCTCGCCAGTTTTCTCAACAGAATCTTCCTTCTAAGCCAAGGGTTGAAAGTAATCATAGTTAAGTGAAGTAAAACTTTGACCGTCCATAAAAACGCGCAAGCGTCTATGTAAAGAAACAAAACAATCATATCGGAGCACATAGAGTAGTGAGTGTTTATAAAGAAGAACGCACGCGCACACACATAATAAACATATATATCTACCTACCTAACACAAAAATTAAGAATGTATACTACAATTTAAATTATTTAATGGATCGCAGAAAAAAATAAACATAATTGAGTTCATTTACGCCTTCCACTTCAAATGACATGATAAATGTGTACCAATAATGTTTTCTTTAAAACGCAGAGCAATGGCTGAATGAAACTCCTGCAGTTTCTTATACTCGCATTTTTTATTTGGTAGACTAAAATGGCTTTTGGTGGGTTGCCAACTTAACGCAAAGTAAAAATAGGGCTGTATCCTGAGTGATTCGAGTTATAATTTAATTTGCTACAATTCATAGTTATAGTTTGAATTTGCATCAATAAAATAAGTAACGTGATCACAATTTTAAAACACTTTGAAAATATTTATTTTAGGTATAGGAAAAAAGAGCCAATCTTTCTTAAACACTATTTATTTATAGGTCGATAACATCAGTTTCTAGTTCCGTAACATTTATTATGAAACTTTCTGTTACACCGTTAATCTGGTGGTCGGTTTCTATCATTTAGTTCTATCTTTTTATGACATGGTCTATAAAGCTACACCATCGATGCGGTGTCTTCCTTCTCCTTTTGGCACCAAACAAAAAAAGAAACAACACCGTTCAAACAAAATAACATAAGCATATAAACAACTAAACTTAACAGAAAGTAACAAGCAACAAAAATTCGCATTTTGAGCGCAAGCGATATTCGCAACCAATCGCTAGCAAGAAAAAGAGCCAAACGAATGACGCAAGGCTACCCGCCATTATATAGAGGTGCTTCAAAATACCTACACAAAATGGCGGGTGTCTACGTTTTACAACGGATTGCGATTCTCTGTCGCTCGATTTCCGTTTACAAACAAACATTTTAACGATTGTAAAACTTTAAGGATAATTTTAATTATAATTTTGCTCCTATTAAATAAGTAAATAGCTATTTCGAATATATAATTACAAACAATTTTCAATATAAAAAATATACACAATCATCAATTCACTACAAAATTGCAGAAATACACTTTTAACAAGTTTGATAATCACAAAATATAAGCGCAGTGATGCTCTTAATGATAATATAGAATTCTTTGCTCGGATAATAAAAAATATCCGAACAATACATGCTTACGAAAAGAGCAAAACGGAAATAAATTGAGGAATTATATGATTTAATTTCATTCAACTACAAAGAACACGCTCGTAATATTAAAAAAAAATAAGAGCAACTGAGAATTAGTTGTCACTGTATGTTTAATCCATCAAATAAAAAATCAGGGTGTAGTTGGTTTAGGGCAACATTGGTTCGTCATCCTTTTCCTCTTGTCTTTAAGTTAGGTGAAACCAGTCGCCAGAAGGACATGTGAAATGCAGGAATTTGCTTCTAGAGGTGTCACCTCTGTAGTGGCATGTAAGGTAGAATAGAAAAATAAGAGTATGTATGTATTATAAATACAAACTCTTACTTTTCTATTCTATCTTGTATTGTAAACATATTCGTACAATTTTTTATCACATTATTTTGGAAAATCGCCGGTGCATCGATTAGGCTATTAGGCTTCAGCAATTTGTTTGATCTGTGGACATCGTAATAATATACCTGCATGAGCTTGTGAACGACATCGCGACCGAGGATATGGTCGAAGACTGCCTGCAGGAAACCATCGGACATGATGGACAGTTTCAGCTTGTCCCGGTGCCAGACTAGAACACGGGACTCCTCCATTGCCATTATGGACACCTGGAAATTACGAAAAAACTATTTAAGACCCATATATTTGTCTATTTATTTATTACTTACCAATTTTAAAATGGAAGTGTCTGTAATGTTTAAAAAGGGATTTTTTTAAATGCATACCAAAGTACACGCACACGACAGTAGTGAAATTTTTGTTTATCTGTCTGTTTGGGGTCGCCTAATATTTGAAACGATTTGGCGGAGTGAGGGGGGTAGGGTCTTGGCATCTGGCTACTTTTATTCTCGAGTAAAAAACTTAAAACCTGAAAGCAATGTCATACAGGTGGAATCGCAGTCAACAGCTAGTTTTGAAAACGTGAAAAAATCTTGATACACTTCTAGCTTTCCGATAGTTACTCGTGAATCTAAAGTTAAGGCCCGATAATAGTTGTCATTTCCAATGCTTAAATATGTAAGAAACTTTTGTATATATACTCATTCCGTATAACTAAACCCACTACAAGTCTTAAAATCCATTATTTCATGCAACATTTAAAATGTGGAATAAAATATTTTCAATTGGTTTTTAATTGAAAATTTTAACTCCCAAGTGCTGTTTAGCTTATTTACTATATTTGGGCCATATATCTTTGCTATATTTGGGACGAAGGTTCTCATTTGCTGAGGTCAAATAAGAACCAAATGTCTATGACATTATATTCACGTAATGAAATTAATATTTGGTCACAATTTATATTTGTTCCAGAAAGAATGAATGTTGATTTTTTTTACTTACAATTAAACTTATTATTTGACCTTTTTTATCTTTTTTCGCATATGTTTCTCTTTAATTTTTTTCGCATTCGCCAGGCGTTCACTAAAGCCTTCTGTATGTTCACACAGCTCACAAGCTTCCTGTATGTCGAATTTCATAGAAATCCACTCATCCGGCGCGATGTACACATCAATCCAATAGCTTCAAGCAGATCCCACAACTATCCTAACATCCAAACATGCCATCTTCCCATTTATATTACGTGTAGAAGTTCATTTCTTATTTTAAATTGAATAATTAGATCAGTTTGATCGGTCGCTTATCAGTTGTTGCCAGAAACTTTTAATGCCGGAACGACACAACCGCTTATTATAAAATTTTTCATACAAGGGTCTATCTTGGCACAGGGGTCTACGCGAGCGCAAAGCTCGTATAGATACGAGAGAACAAAGTAAACGTATAAAAAATAATATTAGTTACGAAATTTACGCGTAACAGACTTGCTACATCATTACTTCGACTATATTTTTTTATACGATTTCTTTACATTTTTAAACGTATATTGTTATTTATTAAAATATGCTTAAAAATTATTTTTGTGTCATACGTGAATGGTATAAACCATTTCTGCATTTCCACCTTCGTACAAATAACACTTGCGTCACTCGCTGTATTCGCAAACGTAAACGATTGTAACACGTGCCGCTCACAAAGATATATATCTAGAATAGTCATCTAGCATTACAACCCTGCTTACAGACCTGAAATTCAGAAAAATGGCCCCAAAAATCAGAAAAATTTCTCATCGTCGAAATAAGCAAACACTTTATGCAAACGCAAGCAAAGACGCAGGCAAATACAAGTACATAATGAAAACACGTACATTTAACATAATTGTGTTACAAGAAAGCATGTCGCACTGCATGTTTTACTACTTACAATTAAAAAGGAAGCAGCTTTTTTATGGAATCGATGACCAACGAGCACAAGATTAACCTGATGTTAGGCGGGAATCAATTGATATTAGGTGGATCGTCTGCTCGTTGTCGCTCACGGGCACACACGAAATTGGAAAAGGTGCATGTGCATTGCAGGTCTGGGTATTTGGATAAAACAGATTGTCACCCCCTCCGACTCTTTTGCTCATAAGCCAATATCTCTATAAATTCATCTCGGAACATATTCATTCAACCAGATAGACTTGCGATTGGCCCGGAAATTAAATTTGTGTAAATTAATTGTACCAAAAATGTTTACTATAATGTGATTATGTATAAAATTGATCAGGTATCATAGATTATATAGAATTGTTTAAAATTTCTGCCCTTTCGTGCTGATTCGTCATTTTTTTATTATAAATTTATATTTATCATGCACTATACGTAGGTAAATTGACCTAAACGTTTGCTGGTTTGCAAACCATAAAAGTACAAAACGCCATATTTGGACTATTTGTTGGTATTCAATCGGTATTTTGATGTTGTATGTGTTGTCTGGCCATACTTATTTGGCCAGAATTGTCTCTGCAGAACCCCAGAATCTGATGATTCTGGGGTTCCCTGACGCAGATGCGTCCCAGGGAACTCTTAACCAGTTAAAAAAGTAGCTTTCAAAACTTAGCTTCAAATACGTGGTCTTCATATTCATCAGTGCATTATACCAAATTCAGGAAGCTCAAAGGGCCAAACTCTTTAGCGGGAAATATCATCGGCTTGAAACTAAAATCATACTTTTATCTGAAATATGTCAGCATCGTTCACACCGTCGTATATGATAAGATTGAACCTACAGAAAAAAACTCTTTTACTCTTAACTACATCGCTTTGAAACTTTAATTTCACTTTCAGCTTTAAAACATCAGCGTCTTCATTTTCTCATTGATGTTTACCCCACGATCATCTCCACAGGAGAAAGTTCTTTAATGTGAAATGCATTGTCTTCAACCTCTAATAGTCCTTTAACTTTTATAGTAAAGGTAATTTTTTACAATGACCTGATGTTAAAGCTAGAATTATGTCCGCATGATGGCCACTCTAGTTTTTGGGATCTTTAGGAGAATAAGGTGAGGCGGTAGAGCGAGACATTTCTCAGCGAACAGAACTTTGCTCAGCGCACTTGCCCGGGGAAGTACCACCGACATATATAAAATCGGAAAAAAATAAAATATGCATGGGTTTTGGGGATGCCGGATGGCAATTCCCTTCCTAATCGTTAATCCCGACTTATCCTATCCAATAAACCTATTTTATACTATTTCCTAAGTTGATAACGCTCTCTCTGTTGCGTCTGGCTATGGGCGACGGTATCGCCTATCATCAGGTGAACCGTCTGCCCGTTTGTTTTCCTTTCGATAAAAATGAACAACACTTGACCTGTATTTTACTTAGATTGCATGAATTTTTTTTACTTTTTTGCATTTAATTTCGTTTCTGTGTACAGTTTGCTATCTTCAAGTATAAAAATATAATGTGAGCTGAGTCCACATTTTTCACTTCATCAATTCATCGTGTTGTATTATAAATTATCATACGTGAGTTTAATGTAATACTAGGCAAATTACTGGACCTAAGTACTTTGTGACATTTTAATGCAAATAACTGACTTCGGGTCCTAAATCGGTATTGATATCTTTTTTTTCCTGATTGCTCTCTGTAGGTATACTGGGGCAGATAATGTTACCGATATCGGCTAATCAAGCCAGGAATAAGAGTTCCTCGGCTATTTCTCTGCATTGGTTTGGCTGATCGCTCTCTTTAGTTTAAGGTACCTTTTATATGCTAACCCCGAAAGGTGGTGCCCCAAGGAAATGCATAAAGCATAGTTTGCGGATATATAGATTATCCGGATATCGAAAGTACAATGTCGTACGCGGACTGCATTGTTAATTAGTGGTTAGTGATGTGGCCATTCCTGTACTCCTTTCCTAATCCTTTGGGAGTACCTAGCACCCCCAATTTTCAGTAAAGGCAAATACTTTTGGAAGCAACACCTACGACGGAAAGAAATTTGGTAATTACCTGAAAATATTCATCGGTGGAGACGCCGAACCACTCTGGTGAGTCCAGGAAATGATGAGGGAACACGATGTGGAGTGCACGCTGGTTCTGCGATACCACCAGCCTGCAAAACGACAAGAATAGATATGTATATATTGTAATAAATTAATAATTATTTTCATAGAAAAACAGCGAAACCTACTTCAAAGACCTTAGAAGTGAACGTTTGTGAAACAATTTTTCAGCTATATTGATTTTAAAAAAGACACTTGTAGAACGATTTTCATGAAAAGTATATGGGACCATCTTGTAATTGTATCCTTTCAAATATCCGAAGATCGGTTCCTAAGAGGGAGAGGAATCGGAGACTCGCATACAAGAACACAACGCACGATCGAGTCAAAGAAAGAGGTGAACACCTAGCAAATATTTTTTAAATTACACTATGTAATCATTTATTGGTTTTTTACTGCGCACATTGTAATATCACGAATGTAGACTTTTGACATTTCATTCACTATTATGAAATTAGAACATATTTTAAGAACAGCATTTATTGTTATAATGATTTAAAAAAAAACAAACTACTGAACTGACTTTTCAGAATACTTTTTAGAATCATTCCGGTAGTATACTCGGATGTAGAGATACGGACGTGAACTTGTAAGTATTACAAACAATAGAAACATCCGAAATGAGAATTTCTTGAAATCGATTAATAATGATTAGGTTATCGTTTAAAAATAGCCACGAATCATGGGTTAATTTGTTCATTTGTAGACAAAAAAAGGGGCCAAATTTAATGCGCGAGGGATGACTTCCTGTGGACATGTACACTTGCCTTGTCTCGAATTCTGACACGTACCTTCTAAATTCTATGACATTTTTCTTTTTTTTATTTCTCTCCTTTTAAATTTTTTCTAAATGACTCTGCCTCAAATCCAACCAAATATTGCCTGAATATCAGTTTATACATAGAGCGGCATTTGACTCCGCAATGCAAAGGAATATACAAAGTTCATAGGATTAGATGTCCGGATATATTAAGAAACTGACTTTCTATAACGACTGCCACTTAACAACCGGTATCAACTTTACATGCCCATTCAGCGCATAGATTACTCACTCTTCAGACCAGCCCGCGTTGCCATGACCCAACCGAGAAAGAAAACACAAAACCGTTGTCTCCCCGCGGGATTCGAGCCCATGAGTTCCGATTTGTAAAGCAAGGGCCGATACCACTTCGCCACGAAGGCTGCTTTGCTGACTATTACTTAAGTAATCAGTACAATAACAATGAAAAATATAATGTACAATATTTAATATATGAAAGAGTCAATGATTGAATTTGACCGATATAATTTCCCCATCAGATGATCACATCTCATGGAGAATTTGCATCAGCATAATTATAATAGAATTGTTACTCATCAGAATAAATTCTACTACAATTATGATAGAGTCTGTATGTAAGATAGTCTGATGACGTAATATTCAGTCTCTTGTCATCTGCGTAGGACTATATGGAATGAGGCGATTCAATCCTCCTGGCCTCCAACTCCAATTAACTATTTATATCGTTTGACTTCTTCATTTAAATATTAACTGTCCTCGCTATGTTCATCTTAAGAGTAATTTGGGTAATATTACTTCTTGCTGCTTCATACACGAAAGACGAAGTTACAAACTTATCTTTTTAAGGTCCCGTACCTCAAAAGTAAAAAACGGAACTCTTAAAGAATGGCTTTGTTGTCTGTCAAGTCTGTCCGTTAAGACTCTTTTCTCAAAAACGCGTGGAGGTATCATCAATCACAAACTGAAATTCATATCAAAACTGGGGTATTTGTACTGTCCCTTAAACCTGTGAAAAAACCAAAATTCTAAGTGAATGCAATCAAAAGACACAGCCGTTTATTCTGCAAATTTTACACTTTTTACGACACTCGCAAGGGAATTAAAACCCACAGGGTACTTGCCGTGAACTCAGAACTCGGAATTAAAATTTGGTTCGAAGCAACGTCTTATATAGGACAGGCAAAGCAAAACATGCGAAAAGCATACATTTTTACTTACATCGTATAATATAAATATTTTTAATAATCTTAAACTTACTATCTCTTTCCTTATCAACGCGTAAAAGTGTTTAATTGAAATTCATACCATATATTCAGGTCTATGATAACTCTAAGCTGTAACAACATCAAAGTTGTATGCCAACGCAATCTAAACAAACAGCCGCTTAAGTC
>JAOCPS010650532.1:0-10810 GCA_025505425.1 Graphium colonna | reverse complement strand
GTGTCCTGATGTGTATTTGTGGGGATCCTCAATTGTTTAATATTTATGTCAACCGGCTGATGGATGAGCTCCGGGATACCAAGATCAGATGCCATATTGATGGTGTTTCTGAGCCCATCTATTGGTGGGTTGAAAAAACTCTTACACGTATGTGAGACTTATGCTCTAGCTCATGAACTAAAATATAACACCGCTAAAAGTCGGTTTATGGTTTTTAAATCGGGTAGTAAGGCCTATTCTAATATCCTCCAAGTAACACTATGTGATGCACCGCTATCCAGACTTATTTGTTTTAAATATTTAGGCCACTTAATAACTGAGGATATGAAAGATGACAGCGATATAGAGAGGGAACGTAGGTCGCTGGCTGTCCGGGGTAATATGCTCACCCATAGGTTTGCGCGCTGTACGACATAAATTAAAATTACGTTTTTTAAAACGTACTGTCAAGCGACGTACACGTGCAGTCTGTGGGTGGCATATACTCGGCGGGCAAACAGCGATTTGCGTGTCCAATATAATAACGTATTTAGGGCGTTATTGGGGCTACCATAGAGGTGCAGTGCTGCGAGAATGCTCGCAGATTCACATACTGATGGGTTTTCAGCGGTTATGAGAAAACAGTGTGCCTTTGCGATGGAACGTTTACCCGGAAGCTCCTACGTTTATTTGTAGATCGGTGGGACTCTCCATTTCTGCGAAAATGGTTTCGACTATATAATATTTTATAATATTCAATTAATATTCTAATTGTAATTTATTATCATAATATTTAATTTTAAATTGTTATTTAAATTATAATGTTAAACAAAAAAAAAACTTAATGTAATATTTTGATGAATTGTACTAACGCTACTTTGTAAGATATCAAGCTTAAAACACTAACATTATGGATTTTATAATCTGGAATAAAAAAAAATTGTGATTTATTTATCGTATCCCTTTTAATTCCAAGATTAGCTCCTTCTAGCAGCCTATGTATATTTTTTATTTATTTTGTATTTTTTTGAAATATAGAATTTTTTTTTTGAAATATAGAAATATAAAACTACCAATTTTCGCATTTTGTCTGATATGAAAGATAGGAATAGTTCCCCTTTGAAGTTGTTTTTCTGATAGATTCTTCTACTCGTAGAAGATTTTGTAACATATGAATACATCGAAAATTTAGCTTAAAAAAGTTTACAAGACGTAACTGATGAATCTTGCGACATATATCAAATATTAACTTATTGTATTAGCATGTAATGATTATAGTCAGGAACGTCATCAACAAAGCCAATTGGCAACAAAGCCAGTAGAATTAATTTAAACAGATCCTATAATATAAACAATATAACTGCTAAAAGGCGTTACGTTTCGGATTTCACAGGTCAAGGAAATCGAACCAATATTTAAAAAGTCAAATACAGTACTACAAAAGCTAACTTTAGCTGTAAAGATAGGCATACATATGAGGGTGACCGTCACTATGAACGTACAACCAAGGTGATGAAAGACATATACAGACAAATATGACATACATATGTACATACGCCGGCACCAAGCACAAACGAGTTTAGAAACACAAGGAGTCATTCAGAATACTAGAGGCGTCCAGGTTAGGTGATCGTGGACGCTAAGTGTAGTATGCTGCACAAGTGCTGTGGTAATAAATTTTTTACCTTTATCATTTGGGGTAGAGTGTTGTATAAGTAGGTATCGTTGCTCACCGGCCTTATACCAATGCAAAAGAAATAACCTCTTTTTTACCACCAGTATTCTGTAAGGCTGTGGTAGGAACTCTTGGTTCGAACCTTTTTCTCACAGTAAAATACTGCATGGGTTACTACATCAACATCAATATATAAGGTGATTTATATGAATATATAGCTTCAAACAACGTCTGTCTCAATATAGCTTCAACTGTTTTTATTTACCTTATATGACGAAAACATTATTGATATTAGTTAAATAATTAAATAATAGTCAGGAGAAACCTTAACGATTTATTATGAATACGTAATAGTTAAATATTGGATATTTCTTAGTCATAAATTATAGTATACAGTAAAATAATTAAATATGCCTATTCGAATATTGTCTTACACTATATTTCTTACTATATAGAGTTTAACATTCCATTTCCTCGCTTGATTCGGACCATATAGTTGATTTTTATACCAAGTTTAATCCAAGAATAGAAGATTGAGGAACAATCTGCAGAGTGGCACACATGCAAATTTTGTAAAATGAGGTCATTATTATCCTACGAGTGCATATTTAACAAGTCTCATCTACTTTGTTTGGGTTTTATTGCGATCTCAAAATAAGTACTTTCAATGGTATACCTTGACAATTAAGGGTGAAAAACATGTTATAACCTATGGCCGTTAGGGGGAATTCAATTCAATATAATTAATTTCATAAAGCAGAGTGTACGTATACGTGAATACGCGGAGTTAAGGTACTTGATATGAAGTCATTGCAGGTATAGAGATGAAAGGGCACAATTATAAAGGTTTGTGTATAAGGTACTGTGGAATAATCTAATAAGAGGAAATTAATTTTCACAAGAATGTTTTTTAAAGGGGATAACTTGCCGTCTGTATGATCTAAATTATCATTCAGTACCGTTACATAAAATATATGCTTTGAAAGTAGTCTAAAAAACTGTTTAATATCGTGTGTATTTGCGATAGTGCATTTAAAGAATTATAGGTAGATCTGACAGACGTTGTTACGATGATATTCGTATCGTGAAGATAATGATGAAGAACAGCACCAACAGTTTAAAAGGTAGCGATGTTGTGCCAAAGCCAAAGGTTTAAAGTTTTTAATAAAAGTATAAAAACAAAAAGCATGACAAAATTATAGTTAACTTTGTCATTTATTGACAGTCATTATACACATAATATTTATACTAAACAAGTTTTTGGTATTTTAATAGTTACTTTGGCTTTTGAGGTAGAGAATAATTCAGCAAAGATTATATAAATCGGTATATCTTTTGTCAAGTTATAAACAGTGTATTCATTTTATATGTTTGAACAAAAATATAGTATAAATAAATCTAACACTTAGTTACGTCTTTTTTTACTAAGGACGTTTATAAATATTGTTATAATTAAAGATTGAGTTGTTGAACCATAAATTCTCCTGAACCAATAATAAATTATATAAATGCTGTAAGCCATTACCGTCAAATTAGAAACGATTAGCATAACAAAACTAAGTTAAACATCAAAAATGTACTTATACTTAATGAATGCGTAAGTATTATTTACGGTTATCAATACGCTCAAAATTCACAATGTTTAAATAAAAGTATAAGATATGTAAAGATAAGTATTCGTCTATGTTGCAGAGATTAGAACAAGAGTGGTTCTTAATACTCAGTAAATACCAATACTTACTATTTTATACATATTGGCAACGTAGAATGCGTAGAATAGTTTTGAATAAGTAGTTAAAAAAGAGACAATATCTCGGAATAAATAATATCAAAGATTAAATCATAGTAGCGTTTTAAATAACACTGGCAACGTCCTTTATATTTTAAGTGAAGCAAAAAAGTTAAATCGTTAATGTTTTTGCGGATAAGCGAGAAAAATTGCTCGAGTTTGAATAGCAAGCTCATACATCATGAGCATCGTTATCATTTTGATAACTTATTATTTTACTGGCACTTCACAAGAAAACTCCATAATTATGTTAACCCTGTCTATCTATTTAGGTCGGCTAATTTGCGAAACGGCTAAAATGGTTTTGACGTGACTTGGACTGACAGGTAGCTAATAATATGGAGCGTATACTTGTTTTCTCTATTTCTTTAGCTTTGTTTCTCGTATTGTCGGGATACATATGGAATATTCGTTACTAAGTAAATTACAGTTTAAGATAAGATGTCGCTGCGTACGACTTTCTAATAGTTCGAGCCAGGTGTTTTAATTGAAAGAGGTATCTCGTAAGGTTTGCGGGAGGGGTAAAATCACTTTCCAGTCGATGCTTTTATTGCGCGTCCACTGTGCTACTATCTATTCATGTATGTAAATTGTTTGTATTTATTTTTTCATACTTATCTTCTTTGTTTAAGTGTTATATTTACCAATATTGGTTTAAAATGTTATTTTAATGTTTTATTTAATTAATTATATATTCTGAAGTATAAAATTTAAAACTCTGGTTGGTTGGTAGTACTAGTAGTTTCATATTTACGTAAATGTTTTGATGAAATACAATCTAATTATTGTAAAGGGTTGCGAAATCAAGTAATTTTGCACACTGCAGTGATCTACAGACATGGTTTTTTCTGAGTTGTTATTATGAAGTTCCCTCAAGGCTAAAGTATTTTTCTAAATCCGAAAGAAAAAAGTATTTTTCTACATCCGTTCTTAAAATAGAACCTGGCAGATTACTACCTTATCAGTTATTGCTTACAGGAATTATTGTATTAATTAGTTGCTGATCTCATTTTGTATTTGATTTATTTTAAGATAATTCTTGGACTCAGTGAAAACTTTCGGCGGAAATTAGCTGGCTATGTCTTGAGATAATGTAATATATAGAATGGAGACCGCGTTTAGACAAATGAAGTGTAGGATGCCCTGCAGCACGGTGAACTGGCGATTTGAGAACCGTGGCAGGTAGCGGATGAATGCAGCCTGCTCAAGACCGGGATAGTTGTTGCGCTTTTGGTTTACGTCCAGCAGTGGGCGGAGATAAGTTAATTTTGAAAACTTTCGGTTGGATATGGCACAAAGAACTTATTTTCAAGATCAAATATAAACTTTCTGTGGGAGTATGCAAATGGATAACCAGTTTTCTCACAGAGGATTATGGTAGTTGCATACTCTACAGCTATAATTTTCATCATAATTCTCTATTATTCGTAATGTTAATAGAAAAATAATTGTTCAGTATTGCCATACTACGAAATAAATACACTGGTAAAATATTAATTTTTTATTTCTGTTATTGCTAAAAAGAACGAAACAATGAAGAAAATGTAAAGAGATGATGTGCAATTTTATTAATTGTTACGAAATGTTATCCAGCATCAAAAAAAATATTTAAATGAAGGACGCATTATGATCAGTCATTTCACCCTTTTCGGCAGCAAACGGATCGAAACCTCAATGTCGATGCACGGTAGACGTGCGGGACATGCTGATGTAATATTTGAGGAAAAACATATTGTAATTTTAAAAGCATTTTTTTTATCTATGCCTATTATACTATATTATGTATAACAAATAACAAATGCATATTAATTGAATATAGAACTGTTTGTCACTGCTAAAATAATCAAATAATAGTTTTAGGCTCGTTGTTTCTTGTTAGGATTAATTATAATTAATATTATAAAAAATATGTAATGTAAAGTATATTACATATTTTTTTGATATTTAAAGACTAAAATTTCTGTCAAATTTTGTTTATTATTGTAAGGAGCGATCTAATTTTTAAAAAACTCCAAACATTGTTTGTGGTAGTCTAAGAAATTTTATACAGATCACGGAAAGGCAAAACCAGGGTTTACCTGGACCCGATCGAACAGTAGGTACTTTTCTTTTAGTTTAGTATTAATTTTGCCATACAAACTACAAAAAACGGAAACGAATATGTTTAATATTATTTATGAATAGTTTTATCGTATACTATTTCTAGACTATGTCTACACTATTCGATGAAAATAGTTTTGAAAGATGTCCGTGCTGTTTATTTTTCAGAAATGACACACTTTATCGTAAGTTCACTTTATTATTATAAGAGAAAACTATAATTAAAAATATTACATTTAACCCATTTTTACTGATACAAATTTCGTCCTCAATATAATTATTAATATTTTTAAGTTCTCCTGACCTAATTTTTGCTAAGAAAACCACAGATAGAAAAATAATAAAAGTAATGGTGGCAGATATCTGCTTTGTGGAATACTAGTTACCAGATCACATCAACTGGAGAGTCTTCTATAGAAACAAACCACGATGATAAGAAGTAAACCAATTCAATGCTGAAAGGAAAAAAATTAAATAAAATAAATGGCAAAAAGGGTGTTAGAAATTTTATGCATTAGGGAAGTCGATCTATCACAACACTGTCAACTTACCTTTCTCTATACCATATTAAACGATGCTGATTTCTGGCCAAAATGATACACACTGTAGGTACCGCCTATATTGTGTTGCTGCTATCAATGACGATTTCGAAGTAAACGTTACAAATGAACATACTTCTTATCCTTAGTCGGCAAGCTACCGTTCTGGAAACTTCAATCTAAAATTTAAAACAAAGATCGACTAAAAAGTTTGTTTAACAAAGATAAATTGAAGACAATTGTAAAAGCTAACATCAATTTAAGGTTAAATGAGCATTTAAACTAATATTGTTTCATTCGTGTCAAGTTGATGATGTAAAAATCTCAACAAATGTGTGTCCACAACAGCTAAAGATTGCCAGCGTGACGTGCATGTCATGACCTGCATTGTATTGAATAATAGTTACATAAACAAAGTACCTACAATGTGCATTTTTTTGACAGAAATCAGCATCGTTTGATATAGTATAGAGAAAGGCAAGTTGACGGTGTTGTGATTAATGCGCATTGTAGCCTGAAATAAGACATGGATTCTGAGAATCATAGAACTGGGGTAAGAAGCTCTCTGTTATCCGCCGTGTTTTTTATTCTTACTTTAATAGTGTAGTTAGCTTCAAAAATGTTTACAACTTTTTATTGGAAAAAATTTGATACACGAGAGGTAGAATAAAGTGACCTTCAAGAATCTGTAGCCTCCCGTCTAAATGATTTCTACAGGGAGGGTATCGAAAACTGTCACTGTACAGGCAATAATGCAACGACTGCATGACTGATGAAGCAGTTATAAAATACATTATCCTACTGTATAAAAAGGGTGACAGATACGATATAAGATGTGTGTGTGTGTATGTGTGTGCGTGCATGCGTGCGTGTGTGTGCGTGCGTGCGTGCGTGCGTGCGTGCGTGTGTGCGTGCGTGCGTGCGTGCGTGCGTGCGTGCGTGCGTGCGTGTGTGTGTGTGTGTGCGTGCGTGCGTGCGTGTGTGTGTGTGTGTGTGTGTACGTATACAACAACTTTTGAGCAAGGACAGGTATAAGGGTAAAAAAATAAAAAGGAATGTTTTTATGTAATAGTTAATACTTATTCTGATTCTGTGTAGGTCCAAATCAGAAAATCCACCCATTAAATCTACTCTACCAATCAAACTCTAATTGATAGAATAGATTTCATGGGTGGTAGAGTATAATATTTTCATCGCCTTTTACAAAGTCGGCATAAAATAAAGTACGCATTTTGGGGATGGCGGATGGCCATTCCTACCCTATTCTTTTCCTACTCCTGTCCCCTTCAATTCAATAAACCCCTTCTGTCCATTTTCCCAGATTGACAATTTTCCGGAAGTTGTGTATGGCTATGGGTGACAGGATCACTTAACATCAGGTAAAAAAAAAAGATAATGTTATTAGGTACTGGCTGTGCTATGCGGTTTTACTTACTTTAAGAGACTTGCTTTTAAACGATAAAATTCGTATGACATCCGTTCCTGGGAGTAATTATTTTAATTTATTTCGAGTATCAGTATGAAATATATACGTATCAGATTCAAGTGAGACCCACACCAACCTTCCTTCTCCTAGCTTTATTCCCAAATTATTTGGAGTCTGCTTCTAATCCAACCAAATATTACTTGAATATCAGTTTTTACACAGAGCGACTGGCATCCGACCTCCGAAACCTATTCTATAAACTGTATTCGAGGGATGGATTAGTTGTCAGGATTATTAAAAGGCACTGACATCCTATAACGACTGGCAAGCGTTCTTCGTCGGGACGGACTTTTTACGTGCCCATCAGACGCATGGATCATCTTTCTTCAAAATCGGTCAATTAGTTTGTATTCTAAATAAAAATAATAAAATTTAGGAATGTTTGCATAACTTATGAATTGATTTGATTTTTTTCTAATAGAAAAAAAATATTTACAAACTTCTACAATGGTCCTACAGAATTTTTTCAAAATCGGATTAGTAGTTTCTTTTTAAAACTCAAAATAACAGAGAAGATATGTTTCAAAATAACACTTTTAAGGCGTTTGAAGTCGGTTTTTGTGATTTTCTGTGAAGTAAAGTTTTTTTTTAAATCAAAATATCTCAAAAATATCAAAGTTATTAGAGTTTGAAGTCGGTTTCGCGATTATCTGTGGAGATAAAACTTGTGTGTGCATTGTTTACTTTTTGTAACACTTGTGGCTGGAACGGAGTGCAGTAAGCGGTCTGCCATGTCAGAGACCCTCACCTAGTTTGAGGTCAGCGGGTTGAGTGAGCTCGTATTGCTTCAACTATCTGAGGATTATCTAATTTATTTAATACTACGTGCACTTATACTGTACTCGTATTTTAATCTGTGGATTTTGTAAATATTATATTCGTATCCGCATCCCTGGTTCCTTTTTAACCGACATTAAAAAAGAAGGCAGTCCTCAATTCACATGCTTCTATTTTTTAGATATGTTCGTGCGTATCTTCGCCATTTATTAACTGGTTTTTTTTGTATCATAGGGATCTTTCGAAATGATTCATAGATTTTTCGGAAAAGTCGGTTTAGTAGTTTGCTTTTTAAATCAAAATAACGTAAAAAATATGTCTTGAAAGAATGTACAATTTTAGGCGTTAAAATAATAATACTAATAATAATACTACTGTGTAGAGCAACACGGTTGCTTTTTTTTAATTTGATCAGAACTAGTTTTAAGTGTCAATTAAAAGTAAAACGAAATTTGACACTCAAATGCCTTATTACCTAAATAAGGCATTTGAGTGTCAAATTTCGTTCTAATCCGTTTTGGCGTAATTAAGTAACGATCACACATATATACAAACTTTTATATTAAATATAAATTTACACTGTATTTAGTCTATACGATAGATTATATAATAATTAAAATTTAATAATAGATTTATGGAAAAAAAAGACAAACGAGCAGACGGTTCACCTTACAGTAAGTGATCACATCACCCATGGACACACGCAACATCCAGAGAGTTGCGAGTGCGTTGTCAATCTGGGAAACTGGATACAATAGGTTTATTGGATAGAATGGGTCGGGATTAAGAATGACTTTTTGGCTCATTCAAATAGGAGTGGGAAAAGAAAAGGGTAGACATGGCCATTCGGCATCACCAAAAGTCATGCATACTTTATTTTATGCCGACTTATAAAGGGCGGTGATACTTCCCAAAAATTCCCTCGTATCAAAAGCTGTGAAAGGATAATATGATCTACCACCTTCTTAAATGGAATGAAGATCGAGTCATTTTAAGGAATCATAGGAATTAGGTTTGTCCGCATATTGAATTTTCCTTAATGCGTATCAGAAGTACCCTTTCTACTCTTTTTATTATTTTCAACGATTTAAAAACGAGTTAAATGTGATAAAATAAGTTTAAAAGTTTTTTTAACAACTACTTGCTCCATTCGATTTATTGTCCGTAACTTTTTCCGTTGTTCACACATTTTTCATAAATGCTCCGCTCCTGTTGGTCATGGAGTGATGTTATGTAGCCTAGAGCCTTCCTCGATAAATGGGCTATCCGACATTATAAGATGTTTCAATACGGACCAGTCGTTTCTGAGGTAATCGCGTTCAACCAACAACCAAACAAACAAACAGATTGTTCAGCCTTCTAATATCAGTGTAAATGTGTAGTATGAGTATGCGTTAATTGGAAAATAAAAAACGTATGGTTTGAACAAGACGTATGCGGCGAAAACAAAATAGATTTTTAAATTTTTTTGTTCATTGTTATCAGTAAAAAAAGTACTTACGTTTGGTAGCTAATTGGGTTATAAAATTTGAATGGGAATACAAAAACTAAAGTACACATTAACCCATACAAATTTCGACTTTAGGCGTCTTAAAAGTACTTTGGAGTCATATTGTTTCTGCTAATTTATTCAAAACAAACTACTGGACCGATTCATCTGGAAATCTTGTGAAACTATTTTGAAGGAATATATCTATACTTTCAAATAGTTCCATGACATTATATGAAGATTATGTATATCAGATAGAGAAAATAATTTTAATCTATTCATTTTTTTAAATATATTTGTTTAAAAAAAAGCGGTGATTTGATTACTAAACTATGTTTTTATGATAAAAAAAAACAAATTACGGAACCGATTTTCTTGAATATTTTATGGGACGATTTCAAAAGTGAACACCTTACATAAAAAAAGATTTTTTAAAATCGAATCATAAATGGCGGAAATACACGCGAACATACATGCATAAATACAACTTCCGAATTAAGAACCTTTTCATTTCGAAGTCAGTTAAAAAAGTTGGGGAACCCATGATATTTTATAATTTTTTACAAAATGCAAATGAAACTCGTAGTAAGGACACCGTATATAATAAGTTTTCCGATTTTAAAACATTGTCATACTCCCGTTCCGGAACCGGAGCCAAGTCCAGATTGTATACAATAATACGTTTTCCTTTTTTTCCTCATAACACACAGCTTGTATGCGTTTCACCTGATGTCAAATAATTGCAATTGCCATGTTTTGCCAATCTTGTATAGAATAGGTAATCAGATAGAAGAGAATAGAAAAAAATGAAGTAAGAAGAAAATTAAATAGATATACATTTGAGAGCAATAAAATCGCACACCTTGACTTTTTTTGATAAGGCAGTTTTTTTTCATGATTCTGAATAAATATTTAAAAAAACACACATACTAATTGAAAGTCTACCTCATTGCCTTTCTGATGATATCAAATACCA
>JAOCPS010650421.1:0-10810 GCA_025505425.1 Graphium colonna | reverse complement strand
TGGGCGACGGGATCACTTACCATCAGGTGAACCGTCAGCTCGTTTGTCTTCCTTTCCATAAAAAAAAAAAAAAAATTCAAACTTTGCAGACTTTTCAGGGGCCGATGACATTACAATAATTTGATAAGCGTATCTCATTATCCTGACTAGGATCGCCAGGACTTATAATTTTTTAGTTTTTAGGTCGATTTCTCATTAAAGCGTGTTTTTTTAGTCTTTTAAACTATATTTTATTTTACATTATTGAACAATTAGATAAGAGAATACTCAGCTTCTGCTGAGTATCTTTTCTTAGAGGTTACACTTAAAGGTGCCAAAATAATCTTAGGTATTGTAAACTGCCCTCCTCATATTGACTACTTCACTGATTTTGAATCGGTTATCGAATCTGTGGGTTCAGAGTACACTCATTACGTCATCATGGGTGATTTCAACCCAATCTCCTGACACCAAAATACCATCGAGCTCATAAACTCTTACAAATCGTCGAGTCAAGCTGTTTTCATATATTTCCTCTCCAAGCAACGCATCATAACCTTTCCGGTAAAGACACTTGGCTAGACATAATCCTATCATCAAATCCCTCCTTGATTCCCTCTCAAGGGCTATGTCCACAGCTCCAGGTTTTTCCCATTATGATCGAATTTTCCTCTCCTACACCTTAAAGACTCCTAAATCTGAACCTAAAGTCCTGTATGTGCGTGCAACAATTTGAAGATGCGGCTAAAATCGAATGGGGATAGTTGATTTCTGCAGACACCATAGATGATAAGGTTCACATTCTTAATACATTGTTTATTATATTGTATGACGTTCATGCTTCCATTAGAAAGGTTAAATTGAGATGACCTCCAGCACCGTGGATGTCCGAGGGCATTCGAATTGCCATGTCCTTTAGGAGATTTAAAAAAGATCGAACTATAACTATACGAGAGTGTCGTTCCTCACGAGCATTGACCACTCTTTATTCCTTCCTTAATTCTTCTTCTACCCCAGCTAACATTATCTATATATATCTTCGTTCAACGCATAACGGCCTCCTACATTGTCCTTTTCACCGTTCGGACGTCACGCATTCTTCTTTCTTTATTCATTCTGTTCTTTTGTGGAACGCTCTGCCTCTAGAAATCAGGCCAAAAGTCGCTTAATGTTTAAAAAGAAATTACGTGAACATTTGCTTAAAGATTTTCTTGCAGTTAAATATATACGTCGATAAATGTTTTTATATGTGTGTTAATATATATTTATATGGATATGTATATGTATGTGTGTATGTATATTTATATATATGTGTGTAAGTGTATACTCATGTATTTATTCACATTACTAATAGTATTTATATATACGAGTATTTATTATGTCTGAATTATTTACAATCCCTACCAAATTCTATATGTGAATACCCCTTTACGTGGACCTACCAAATTATTTCTGTACCACCCTAAGGTTGGCTGGAAGAGAATGCCATTGGCATCAAGTCCGCCATTGTACGATATTATGTGCAAAAAGTATAAACAAATAATTAAAATAATGTGTGTGTAAAAATTGCCAAAATAGGAAAAATCGCCCGTGTTTTTATTAATCGTCAACAATTCGATTTACATTAAATGAATTTATCAACATAATTTATTAATAATTAAATGAGTTTACATTAATAAATTATTCAATAAAAAACTTTTAAATTAAACAACTTTACGGATTTTATCGCGGTTTATTTTTAAATTGGTGGTAAAATGGTCACGGGTAGGACCATGAACGCTGTAAAGGGTTCGAAACGTCGGGTGATAAAATTCAAAAATGAACCGCGATAAAATCCGTAAAGTTGTATTATTTAAAAATGTCTAATATTCGCGTAAATCTCAAAAACAAAAAAGCCTAATAAGTAATAAATCTATTCAGTTCTATGCGCGGAGGTAATGTAAGTTGCAAGATTTTATATTTCAATTTTGGTATTAAGATAGTTACTAACAAGTGTTTTCAAATACTGGAAACATTAATTAATATTTTTATTATTTATATATAAAATTCTTTTAAAAGTAGACCTTACAACTACATTTGTAACATTAAATATGTAGGTATATATACATTGAGTATGTAATTATTAAATAAATATGATAAAGAATAAGTAATCATTTTCATAGGGAACAGCGAAACTTACTTCAAACTTCTATTAGAAGTGAAAGTTTGTAAAACAAATATTCCAGTTATTTTGATTTAAAAAAAATTATGGCTGGTTTTCTTGAAAATTATATGATCACATAGTTTCTTTCGTAATTATATCTTTTCAATTAACAATAGGGTTTTGAAAGTCGGTTCATAACTTGCGGATTATTCAGTAAACATACATAGAAAAAAATATACCATCAAATTGATTATCTTAATATTAAACTTACATTATTCAACTAACTTATATTATTCAACATACTCTGTTTATTATTAAGAATAGCTTTTGGTGTAACAAGACCTGTTTGATATCTTGATTTAGCTAACAAAACGAGTTCACAAAAATCTTATTTTTTTAATTACATTATAACTCAAATTATCTACATATATCATATACTACCGACTATTAGTTAAATCTTCAACTTATTTTAAATTATCATCTGTTACATTTTATTAAGTAAAATTTATTGAACAACAAGCAATACCCGATCGCTCAATAACAGGTGCGTCTAAAAGCTTCTTGCATTCTTGCACTTCTCTTCTTGCAGCTTGTTAAAATATATTGGAGGCCTAAAAAGAGTCTCAAGATATCATAAGTGTATTTTGCGATTTGACCAAGGTTTTTCATTGCGTTCAGCATCGAATTAAGACAGTTGAAATGAATGGAAAGAGATCTCCCGGTGCTTTGGTACGTATGGGGATCTGAGCTTTTTTCTTCTTTATCTATGTAAACCACCTACCTTATTTCGTTAGTATAAGACACGAGATAGTATTGTTTGCTATTGATACTTTTTTAGATTTTAAAGTTAAACCAAGTACCTTCAACACATTGGTTTAGTGTTAATAGCCTAAAATTTAATATTTAAAAAAAATGTATCAAATTTAGCAATTCGAATGTTAAAAAAATTAGAAAGAAGATGTGGAAGTGTTAGACCAAAATGATTCGACAATATTTTTTATCATTAGTATTTCCGGTTATGGAGCCACCATATTAATCAGCTTGCTATTGGACTTAGCTCAGCAGTATAAAAAATCAGACATTTACGGATGCGAAAACGGCACGTCTGGAATATTTTAGTTATTTTAACATCCTGATGTCTCATCGGATTCTTCTCTAGGGAAATGTAGTAGACATAAATACTATCTTTGTATGTAAAAAGAGCTATCTACTTGGCTCATAACTTTTGTTTTAATAATTAACTTGAGTTTTAACCTTTGTTTTAGCTGTAAATTTTCTAAAAATATATAAAACGAAATAAGTTTTTCAGAAAGTTTATGTGCATTTATTAATTAATTATTTAATTTCATGTTGTTATATACATGCCTTATTTAGAAGTGTTTTCTTCGTTTGTTCTTTAATCTAGTATCTTACAGTAAATATTTTATATACTTGCTATAGGGTGAATTATGCTAGTTTTTCACAATAAATCTGTATGAATATATTTATTTCTGCACTATGTATCTTTTGATGTCGTCATGTAGATTTTATGCGACTATGTTTAATATGTATTGCGATACCCACGTAAACAAATTGTAACTTAAACTGTCTGTATTATGTAACATAGCTTTATGACTTATATATTTTTACCATAAGCGTTGCAATCACTCTTGAATCCAACAGTCAGTTTTCAAATACCGTTAAAAGTACTTGACTATCAATAAGTGTGTCACTTCAAAATTGCATAAAGAAGTTTGACCAAAGTTAATTTGACTTGAGTTACATTGTCGTCTCAGATGTCATTGCTTTTTTTAAATGTTTTATTGTAAATGTGTGTAATAATTTAGTACAAAACGTTTACACAAAAAATCAAAGAATCCGATTTAAATTATATTGCTGAAAAACACGGTAGTGTTTGGTCGATATCCAAACATAAATAGTTTCAATTAGTCACAAGCACATGCCACAAGCAAGTCGGCATAAAAAAAGTGTGCATGAATATTGGGGTTGCCGCATGTCATTCCTACCTTATCTTTTCCCACTTATTCATCCTTCACATTATTAATCCCATCCTTTTCAATAAACCTTTTCTAAATTAAAAAAGCACTTGTGACTCTCCAGATCTTAGATGTGTCTATAGGTAAACAGTTCGTTTGCCATGCTTTCCAAAAAAAAAACAGAGATTTACAAAATGTGTGCAGTATATACACATACATTTTAACCACCTCCGTAGCCTAGTGGTATAAGCCCTTGCTTTGTAAACCGGAGGTTGAGGGTTCGAATTCCGCGGAGGAACAACGACTTCGTGTTGTTGTTTCTTGGTTGGATTAGGGAAATGCGGGCTGATGACCCGATTGCCTGAAAAGAAGGATGATCCATGCGTCGGATGGGCATGTAAAAAGTCGGTCCCGGTTGTTAAGAACATCTTTGGCAGTCGTTATAGGATGTCAGTGCCTTAAATATCTATAAATATCCTGACAACTAATGCATCCTTTGAATTCAGCTTATCCCTTTGGGTTGCAGAGGTTGGATTGCTCTGTGTAAAAACTGAAATTCAGGCAATATTCGGGCGGATTAAAAGCCGACCCCAAGTAACTTTTGAAAAGGCTAGGGGGAAGAAGATGATCTACGCATACATTTTTGTTAAAAAAAATTAAAATTTCAAAGGTTGTTTAAATGGTCATCATTTTAAAAATGAGAAATTATGTAGGCATTTTTATAAATTTTACATTTAACTATTTAAGATTTTGGTAAAGGTCTTCCTAGTGTACTCATAAAAAATGTCAAACGGGCTTGTCATAGAATAAAAAGAAACTGCTTTACTTCAACCAACTTAAAATCAATAACTGATTTTATTATTATAAATACAATATTCCGGTTTAATTTCACCTTGTAAGTATTGAAGGATTCAAATTACTAACCAACCGTCTTGAACAAGTTCATAAAAGCGGCTTCATGGTTAACTTACGAATACAATTCGGAAAGTCGGTCGCCCAGATCATCGGTTTGTGAGTTCACGTTTGAAATTACAATGAGGCTAAAAGTTTTCAGGTGAGAGCATTGATAGGCAAATGGAATCAGTTAAAATTCGCTCTTGTTAGAATATAAGTATGGATGAACTACAAGTTTTGTATAAATTATTTTTTTTATTCTGTATTTAATAACCTTAATATTCATGTAACGAAAGGCATATTTAATGGCTTAAGGCATAGTCCAGTCAACCTAGGCGATTAAACCGGAGTAGCTGAAAGATATAATAATGTGCTATGCGGTAACATGGTCCTTATATCATTTTTTTATTTTTTATTTCAAAGCTTTCTGCATGACTGTGTACAATGGAGGATTTAAGGCATTCTCTACTAGTTAGCCCTTGGGTGCTATAGAGAAAATACGGTAAGTATACAAATTTATAATAAAAGATAAACGAGAGTTTAGTGGTTAAAAAATTTATATCATTATTGAAGAATTGTGCACCTCCCCAGTATTTTATCTCTGCGCCAACTTAAGGTTGACTGGCAGATAATGCCGTTGGCATTAAGTCCGCCTTCGTCCGCATTTTTATATAAAATAACATATAAAATTACAAAAACGAATTCAAAGCCTTGGAAGCGTATTTTAATTTATTTTTTTTCTTTTATTTTACTTTACAAAACCAAACTACTGGACCCATTTTACTGAAAATTTTGTGGGATTAATTCAAAAGTATATCCTTTCCTATTCCTTTTAATTCAAAAGTATATGTTTGAAATCAGTTGATAAAATACGGAGATAAAAAATTTAAACAATGAAATTAGGATCCACCTCTTTTTTAGATCTCGCTTAAAACTATAAATCACATAAAAAATTACTTTTGCTAGTCTTGAAGGCGTCTTTGAAAAATATTGATAACTACGACCAAGATAGTTCTATCGATCTTTATTGAAAAATAGCTATTTTTTTGCGGTTTCACTCGCGTATTTCATTTCGATTCTGGAATATTTTTCATTGATGCGTCGCTCCTTTTTGTTAATTGGTAATAGCATGAAAGGGTAAGGGATGTAAAGGGGGCCAAATGACATCTTAGGCCCTCAACCGCCAACCTCACCTGCTCGTGGTACATCCTGCTGGACAACTAACAAGGCTCTGGCAACCGAATTGTGGCGGTATAACACAAAAGCTAAAATCTTTAAATATCAATCCTGATTGCGGGCAGCAGCGCAATCAGAGAAATATTCTAGCAACTGCGGTCACCAACCCGCCTGCCAAGCGTAGGACTAAAGGCAACTCTCCTCCTAATGAGACCCAACTCAAATTTAAGGCCTCCGATTTCCGGTAGTCGCACTATTCCCGGCCAGGGTACCAGTCATGGTTACGGTGCGACGGGGGGTGCTAAGAATCCCCGGGCTGCAGCAGGGTATCATAAACGACTACTTACTTGGCGACGTTCAACGGACACTCTCTCCGTCTGGACGAACACCTTGCCAAACTGGAAGTGGAGCTAAGTCGTATTAACTGCCGCATAGTGGGCCTATCGGAAGTCCGAAGACAGCGCGAGAACACTAGATGTTGGCCACTTATTTGTACATCTGGGAAGGACTCCAACAATCCCAAGGTGGCGTCGGATTTCTCCATAAATCACTCAAAAGGAGCGACGTAGAGGTTGGAAGTGTGTCGTCTAGAGTAGCGTATATTATCATAAAGTTGAGCGAGAGATATTCTCTTAAGGTCAGGTACAGGCTTACGCTCCAACAACTACACACCCGGTTGAAGACGTCGATGTCACATACAAGAACGTAGCCAAAGCAATATCCTGCACCAAAACCTTCTGCACTGTTGTTATGGGTGACTACAATGCCAAAGTGGGAGTACACGAAGACGGCGAGTCGAAAATAGGAGCATTCGGCTATGGTTGCAGGAATCACAGGGGGCAAATACTAGTAAACTTCCTCCGAGCCCTGGGGCTCTTTCTGACGAACAGCTATTATCAGAAGAAGCTCCAAAGGAGGTGGACCTGGCTTAGCCCCGATAACGTGACAAAAAATGAGATCAATTTTTGAGAGGGATGTCTCAGTGATCAATAGGTTAAATACCGGGAGCGATTAGCGTCTTGTAAGAGGCACCCTGAATATTAATATTAGGGTCGATCGCGCGCAACTAGTGAAGTCAACTCTAAGACCTTCACTGCCCCAGGTCCAAGCTGGATGCAAAGGTTTCAGCTAGAACTCCAAAATCGACATGCCATGTTGGAAACCATGCAGGATATTGATGATATCACCAACCGCATGACTCGGATCATTCGTGAGGTAGGACGGAAACATTTTCGACCAAAGAGCATGACAAAAGTCGAAGCTCACAAGCGAAACTCTGGAGGAGATGATGAATAGACGCAAAATGGTTAATGTCACACCTTCTGAGCTTCACGTACTTAACAGGAAGGTTAAAATACTGATAAGGCGATATTTAATATGAGCGAATACCCTAAGCAACGAAAACATAATAGCACGCATCGGGGGCTCGAAAGTCTTTGCAAGTCTCAAACCTCCTGTTATCACCTGAAAAAATTCAGAACAGCCCAAGAAACCACCGTCATCTCTAAGCCAGAGATTCTCGTTGAAGTCGAAAAATTCTACGGCGAACTCTATTCTTCCCAAATGTCGCTACTTCACTCACACCAAGCGGATGATCTCCGAGCCAGGCTAGTACGCCACCTGTTAGACGAGCTTCCCGATATCGACATGGGCGAAATTAGTTTGGCTTTCAGACAACTTTAACAACAAAGCTCCGGTAGAGGACGGAATAACATCAAAGTTAATGAAAGCAGAAGGCAAACCTATATTGGTTGAGCTAGCGAATCTTTTCAATTCCGTCCTCCAAAAAGGCGTTACACCAGAGGCACAGAGCAGAGGTGTTGTTGTATTGTTTTTTAAGAAGGGTGATTAGACAATGCTGAAAAACTGTCGCCCAATAACACTTCCGAGAGAATCGTCTCGCCTGTAAATTCGATGAATTACAGCCCATGGAGCAGGCCAGGTTTCGAAAAGGCTTCGGCACACACTTAGACAAAATATCAAGAAGACTGAGAAATACACCCAGCCTTTGTGCCTAGCGTATGTGGATTACGAAAAAGCCTTCGATACCATCGAGACCTGGGCCGTTGTACAATCCATGCAGAAATGCCAAATTGACTTTCGATACATCCAAGTGTTGAGACGTCTATATGACACCACTACGATTTCCGTCCAAATACAAGGTCAGAGCTCAAGACTAATCCAATTGATCGTGGTGTAAGACAGGGGAATGTAAATTCTCCGAAACTTTCATCCTCGAATGATAGTTTTAATTATTTGAGCAGTTCGCTGAGAGATTTTCTAAGAGATTTTTTTTTAACTAGAGTAACTTACTGAACATTTATCACATGAACGCTCAGAGCATACCCAGCCATTTTAGTGATTTGTGTGACTCCTTCTCCAGCTGTAACATGCATGCTATCCTGATCTCTGAGAGTTGGCTTAAACCTCATTTTCTCTCAACTATGTACTCCTTTCCTGGTTTCATCCTTATTCGAAATGACCGTATTAATTAAACCGGTGGGGGTGTTGCAATATACCTCAGACGTGATCTACCCTTAAATGTTCTGGCATCCTCCTCACAGGGTTACTCAGCTTCTGTTGAATACTTATTCCTGGATGTAACTGTTAATGGTGTTAAGATTGTTTTAGGTGTGGTGTATTGCCCCATAAACGTTGACTATTTAACCGATTTCGATTCGGTTTGAGAATTTTTGGGTTCAAAGTATGCGCATCATGTTATCATGGGAGATTTCAACACAAATTCGGTTATATTGTTGAGTCAAGCTGTTTTAATATTCTTCTGCTGCAAGCTCTTTACCATAACCTCTCTGGTAAAGACACTTGGCTCGACTTGATCCTTTGTTCTATGGTTTCCTTACATGGACAACATCCTGCCCCAGATATCTCTCACCATGACCTTTTTTTTGTATCCTATATCCTCAAACCTCCTAAACCTAAACCCAAGGTGCTGCACGTGCGCTCTTTCGCTAAATTGAAAACGGATACATTGTGCGACGATGCCGCCAAGATAGTCTGGCTTCCATTAATGAAGGCAGAAACTTTAGATGATAAGGTATGCATTTTTGACAAAGCAGGTAATGAGTTATATGACCATCACGCTTCGGTAAAAAAAGTAAAATTAAGATGACAACAGGTACCCTGGATGAATGGGGAATACGAATAGCAGTGAGACTCAGAGATCATAGGTTCCGTAAATTTAAACAGCAACGAACCGAAACGAACGAAAAAACTTACAAGTACGCTAGAAATCGGTGAAATCAGATGATACGCAATGCAAACCGCCGTTACATTCTTGACAGTATATCTTCTTCAACTCCTGCCGGTAATTGGAAGTTCCTTGGGACTCTAGGTATCGGCAAGTCGCATTAATCAAACCTTCCTTGCTCAATCTATTTGGTTGATTTAAAACATAATTTTCTTACTTCTTTTTTATTGGATCATCTGACGATCAGTGGAACGATTTCATATTTAAATGGTTTGAAGTGCCCAAGTATTAATTCTTTTTATTTTTCTCCAGTCACCTCTGAGGAAATCAAAAAAACAATCCTGTCTAATAGATCTAACGCAGCGGGATATGACAAAATTGGCCGACGCATGATAGTTCCTATCCTTGATTACCTTCTTCTTGCTTGCACGCATAACATAAACTTTTCTTTTGTCACCGGATATTTTCCATCTTTATGGCGTAACGCCTTTGTCCTTTCGCTCCTTAAGTGGTCCAACCCTTCTCTTCTTGCTCATTATCAGCCTATCTCTATCCTTCCTTTTCTTTCCAAGGTACTTAAATCATGTGCTCTTAAGTAAGTTTCTCAGCACGCACTTGGTACTTAAAGTGACTGAAGACATTAGATCAGGCATGGAGAACTCCAAACTTACTGTTATGGTTTTAGTTGACTTCTATAACGCTTTTATGTAGTCAGTTATGATACCTTTCTTGCAATCCTCTTCCATTTAATGGTTTCTTTGAGGTCACCATCAGTCAGTAAGTATTGGTGAATCTTCGTCAAGCTGGATTAATGTTACAGCTGGTGAGCCTTAAGGCAGTATCCTTTCTCCAATATTATTTTCACTTTTCATAAACCTCATCACAAATGATCTTCAATGCGCGTATCATCTCTGTGCCGATGACCTGCAATGATATGGGCAAACTACTATTGTTGGGCTCTTGGATGCTATTTGTCAGATAAACCAAGACTTAGTAGCAATTAAAAATTGTTCGGACAAATTCAGTTTAACCGTCAACCCTCAGAAGTGTCAAGCAATAGTTGTGAGGAGCTCGCGTATATTAAGCAAGGTAAATTTATCCTTATTACCAACAATTATTTTTAATAATTCTGCCATCCCTATTAACCAAACCGTCAAAAACCTTGGCCTTTACATCGACAGCACACTTAGCTGGAAATGCCATGTTGCGACTGTTTGTCATAAAGTTACGGGTGTTCTGCGGTGCCTGTACTGATTGAATTTTTTTTACCGAGGCAAACTAAAGTAACGCTTGTGCAGACACTAATTTTCCGTCTGTTCGACTGTGGTGATGTGATTAGAGAAAAATTAACTGCAGTTGTTCAGAAGTCGGCCAAGTTTGTTAAGGTGATCTGCATTCAGTTCAAAGTAGCATACATCACCACAGTCGAACAGA
>JAOCPS010650310.1:0-10810 GCA_025505425.1 Graphium colonna | reverse complement strand
CCGTTATAATTATTGTTAATATCTAATTTTATACTGTATTCTGGCAAATAAATGATTTCTATTCTATTCTATTCTATAAAGTTTGTAAAAGTAAATTTTCATGTTTTTTTTTTGGTTTTTTTAATTTGTAAAAGAAACTGTAGGACAGATATTATGGTTTCAAAAAAAGAATTTTTGAAATCGGTTTACAATTCGCAGAGAAATCGGGACTTATACATATAAAACATACAATCGTATTAAGACGTACATTTAAGAAATTAGTGAACAAAAAACTGTAACTAGCAACTTTTTATTTTCCACAAAACTACCAAATTACCATTAGTCCTATAATGCACAATAATAAATATAAAAATCAAGAGTAAAAAAAAATAAAACGGCCCACTAGGCTGCTCAAATCAAAAACATATATTAAAGAAAAAAAAGTACAATTTAATTTATTTTATTAATAAAAAATAAAAATTATAAAAATTAATTTTACTGTGATGTTACACAGTGAAAATAAAGTATGTCTTGTAAGAAGTTTATGCAAAACAAAATTAAAAACCTCCATAAATTAAACGATATTTAAAAAAAAGCTCTATTATGAACAGGCAGGTAAAAATCCCAATTTATATTTAAATATAAAAAAAAACTAAAAAGTAAAAAATACTTACAACTTCCTTCAAAGGCACTGTGACATAACTGTTCTGTTTAGCTGTGATGTAATGTGGACTTGAGGGTACTCGAGGTTGTTTGCGCCAAGGAAGGCCCCGTCTCTGGCAATATATCACACCGGCCAGGCATACCAGGCAACCTGATATAAATATATAGAGGAATAATAAAATAAATATTTCATAGAAGGAATAGGTAAAAAATGTGATTTACACTATTCTGACACAACAGGAAACTGTCAAACATGAGGGGCATGTATAATAAAAATATTTCATTTTCTTAAAATACATTAAATATAATGTGATATACCTGAAGTAAAGATATTTATGATAAATCCGCAATAACCTCATATCAACAAAGAAATGTTACATTTAAAGATGTTTGATAATTGTATAATGAATTAAATGTACATTTTTTTTTCAAAACATTACTATTATAATTACATAATTACATTTTTTTTGTTTGTCTATTAGCAGCGAAACGTAATGCGTTGTTTTTTATTAAGAGATTAATAATAAAATAATTAGGTATTACCGAACAATAAAAAATATTTAAAAAATTAATAAAATGACTGTTTCTTTAAATGAGAATGTAGATGTGAATATAATTATACCTAAATAATATATATTAATTTATAATAAATATTTTAATCATATAAATTACTAACAAAAAAATGTGGTCAAGTTGTGCCTTAACCATTTTATGTGTTCCATCCTTGTCAAGGGGAGTTCTAACCGTCTCTCCTTTCAATAGACACAACGTTTTCGACTGGAAGAGGCGTATATATACGAAATGGTTGTGAAAACTTCATCATTGTAATCTAGAACTGAACCAACAAAATTTGTTTATTTAATTTTTTTTAACGAAATAATTTTACAGTAAGACATTAAAATTTCATATTAAATTATTTGACAACAATTTATAAAAAAATATTACATATTTTCGATTGTATACAATTTTTATATTTGAAAAACATTAATTTAATACAACGCCATCTATCCACCCAGATAGAAATGTACATAACTGACCATTGCTAAATTTAAACCTAAATAAAAATTCAGATTAGCACACACAAAATATTATCAAGATGGTGACGGTATTGTGTTCAATATTGTTTTAAAAACGTGTTACTATTTTGTAAAGGTATTTTGACACGAAAAACAGATATCGCCACTTTTTCGATTTCATCCTCCAAGATTTCAAACCTCGTCCAGGATCTCTATCATTAATTATACTTTTAATAAATAAGGTTCAAAATTTATTTTTGAAAATGGAAAATTTTCTAAAACAATCTCCATTCTTTGCTTAACTCTACTCCTTTGTTTTGTAAAGAATGAGAATTGCTAATACTTATATGTAATATGCTTGAGAAATGAAATAAATAAATTTAAAAAAAATCATTACACATACTACTATGCCATTTTAACACACCACATTGACATAACACGTTAACATCCATCATGTCAAGCGTTTTTTTTTTCCTTTTATAGAATTGTCGCTAAAAATAAATAAAACCAGTCATATATTTGACTCTGGTACACATAATTATGAGTGAATTCACATGTAAACTTGCTGATCTACTCAAATATTTTTATTCTCGATTGGTAAAGTATAAGACGTAAATAACGTATTTAAAATTACCCATAACGAATGCGGCTACCACGCAGCCCACAATAGCGCCAATACTCAGTGATTCGTTTCCAGACATTGTTACAAAAGAGGCCATTTCCACGTTTTGACTGTATGCAGGCATAGCGTAAAGTTCTGAAAAGAAAAAAAATAAATTAGTTAAGTAATTGTATGGAATAAAGAGAATTTAATTAGTTAATGTATTCAAAAATAATTTATATATTAAAAGAGTTTATGTAATATAATCTGTGTGCATCCAAGCTGTCTATCTTTCTAAGCAGTTTGTTTTTTTTTTTATGGAAAGTATTGATACTCAGATTGTCCATCAGTCATTGTTAATAAAATTGTATGCTTCTACAAGAAACATGCAAATGCGATTTCCTTTCGTAAATTGCTTATATTTTCGCTTTCTTTCTTTGCTCATGGCAGCACTTCCTCCCTAACCCTTACCACCTCCATAATATAGTGGTATGAGTGCTTGGTTTACACATTTTTGACAACACAAACAACGTCGTGAGGTTAAAGCGGCCTGATCACTCAATTGCCTGAGAAGAAAGATGATCCATGCGTCGCATAGGACGTAAGACCTTTCAAATAGCTTTGCGACTAATCCAACTTTGTGTTGCGGAGGTCAGATGCCAGTGGCTCTTTGTGAAAACTGATATTCAGGTAATATTCGATCGGAAGCCAAGTAATTTGGGCATAAGGCTAGGCTTTCTCCATCTCGTACCGTTATCGAGGTCGGCGCCGTCCGCGCACCGGGCCACCTGCAGCTGCGCCCCGCCGCACGGGCCCGCCTGGCAGCGGCGCCTGCGCAGCCGCTCCCCGCCCGAGCACTCGGACCACGCCGCCCACTCGCCCCAACCACTCTCCGTCTCTGCGACCACACGAATATTACATTCTTCTCTTTGGGTGGTAGACAAAAACAAAGGAACTGTATTATTCGTACAATCATTTTTAACATTACCCGTTATCCATATTATACGGGTTTTTGCGTGACATTTGATAGTTTAATTTCGTACTATTTTCAATGAAACACACTATATATAATTCGATTTCTATATCACGCATGAAAGACGAATATATAATTTAAGATTAAATGTATGGTAGTAAAGCATAAATTTTTATTTAATTTTTTATGGCTCCTGCTGCACTTATACGGCCGCGCTCGCTTGGGGAAGTACCACAACTATTCACAAAGTCGGCACTAAATAAAGTAAGTATGAATTTTTTAGTTATCGGGTGGCCATTCCTCCTCCCTTCTTTCCCCTAATCCGTTCCCCTTCATCCTAATCCTAAAATTAGATGACACATTTTATTGTTACGTTTTATTGCAACTGATGACAATGATTAAATGTTTTTTTTATGAATAGGAAGACAAATGAGCAGACGGTTCACCTGATGTTAAGCGATCCCGGCGCCCCTAGACACACAACACCTGGAGAGTTGCGAATGCGTTGTCAACCTGGAAAATTGGATAAAAGCGGTTTACTAGATGGGATAGGGTCAGGATTAAGGATTTGGAGGGGAAAGGAGTAGGAAAAAAAGCCGTAGAAGTGCAGCTAAGGCTGTGAAAAGATGTTATGCTCTACCAAATGAGAAATTATTTGACAAATGAAAGTGTTCATTCATTTAACCCATATGATTCATAATTCAACCCGGTAGATGTTTGGTTGGCAAAGTTCTAGCAGGAAATCTGCCAGGTTCCCAAAGATAAAATATGACAGTTACCTGGACAACTGTTAACGCAAACTCTCCTTTCCAACGCCGCGCCGGCATCCGCGCACCCTTCGGCCGACAAACACATCCTCGACCGGGTTCGATGCCCGGTTGCGCCTGACGAACAATCGCCTGTGCACGCCGTCCATTCGCTCCAGCAGGACCATTCACCTGTGGACAAAGTATAACAATTTATGACCGAGCACACTTGCTAAGACCTTGGCTCCGAAGTCGTAATCCCAGTTTCGATTGTCTCAGTGAATCTGTCATAGTGATGTAGAATGCTATAGAAGCTATTTTTTATGAACCAATTTTACGAATTTATCCAAGATGAAACCCCCGAAACCCGGGGTTTTTTACGAAACCAACTTCTGTAGTAGTAAATATAAAAAATCTAGTCACCAAAAAAACATGTTTGAACTTGATAAAACTTGGTACGGTTTGCAATATAAAAATGGGCATTGTCCTTTGGCGAAAAATGTCCCAAGTTGGCATCACTGAACGCAGAGTGTGGGAGCGTAGAGGGGAGCCAACGTCCAATGCGCAGATGTCGCGGCGTCTATTTCAAGTTGATTTCGGCCTATTTACTCGGCGCGACGCCTGACCGGCAGTATGCTCGGTATAGGTCATCGACCCCCCCCCCCTCCAAGTGCTCCCGTGCCTTCAGCGCTCCTTACCCGAGCCACGGCCCGCTAGTATGAACATGTGTTGTATCATTGACTGTTTAATTTTCGATTATGTTGCTCTGTTAGTCAGTGCAAAATCAATGATTATTTCTAATAACATTTTTATTCTTCATATATAATTCCCACATACAACGTCTTCGAGTATTGAAATAGGCTCACCCGTCACCTTGTATATAACAATTCGCCCAGCGCGGAGCCCACCTTTGGGAAATCTCTGGGCTCCCAGTAAGTCTTCTGCTGCATATAAGAGATCTCTTTTTCGAAAGAAATTTCCGAAGTTACACGAATAGAGTAGCAGCCCGAGCCGAGGCTCCCCAGGGAGTCCTCGAACCGAGGCTCCCCAGGGAGTCCTCGAACCGAGGCTCCCCAGGGAGTCCTCAAGCTTAGCCTCTCATAAACGAGGTTTAGGCCAGGTTCCCTAGCGCCACCGGAAACCTGAAGCCCGTGGGAACTGCAAAGGCCCTTCTGGCCAGCAATGATGATGCCCGCGCGAAACAATGGGAAAAAAAGGAGAGAAATTCCATTGATACCTGTGCAAGCGTGCGTATTACACGCGCGGAGCATGTCAGCCGGTCCGCTGCAGGGCGGGCGCCGGCACCTGCGCGCCCTGGCCTGCTGCCCGCCGCCGCACTGCGCCGAGCACGTGCCCCACGGCGCCCACGGCTCCCACGCCGCGGGCTCCTCGGGCGGCTGGCTGGAGCACGTGCCGTGGGGGGTGCAGTAGCGCTCCTCCTCGCGGGCTAGCGACAACTGCAACAACAATCGCTATGCTTTATTTCTGAATTTCATAGAAATTATTTAAGCTTTTTTCAAATATTTAATAAATACATTTTTTATCTTTCAAAACTCGCTCCACTTTACAAAATAAACATTAATTTGCCAAGCAATGATTGTGAAAGGATAATTTTATGAATTTAACCAGTTTATTCTCAGTGTTATAATGTTTATATTCGCACATACAATAACTTGTCTCCTTGTGCAGTACAATACAATTACATCCACCCGTAGCTTTTAAATTAATCTACGCGCAACATATCAGGCAATATACAGAAGCTTACCGGCAACGAGCAAATGGCCAGCTGGCGCAGTTCATCGACGCGAAAATGTGGCCGCACGCGTTATGCCCACAGCTTTCATAAATAATTACTCCACTTTCAATCAAGTTTATTCAGTAATCAATTAACATTTGCTTTTTAAATTAGATTTATTCTTTATATATGATACCCACATACAATATCCTCGAATATCCTGTATATTTATATATTTAAACAGTAATCGTTTTATTAGCTACCATGACATTATTTTTTTAAATGGAGGAAATGCTCATTTAAGTTTCTGCTTTCTCTTAAGACGTTTTGAACAACTTATATGCCTACCTTTAACTGCTCGGGCGATGGAGCTTTGCAAGAAAATTTGAAACGTTTTTCAGTGTAACTGCCATCAGAAGTATTTCCTGAAAAAAATATAATGACGTTTGATTTTGCATTAAAATTCCTCACACTACACATTGTTTATTACCATGAAAGAAATCATAGGGTACGAAATATCTACATAATATTTTAGATCTAAAGACACTTCCTTCTCGAACTAGAAATTTCAGAAACGTAGTTTGAAGTTGAAAATTACTATCTTCTTTTGTAGTCAAATAATGTTATTTGTGACGACTGTCATTTACATACGTGTCTCTGTATCGATACAGACATACTTGATTAAATATCGTTTTAGTTATTACTAAAACGAGTACTCACCAGGTATCTGCACCCATGGCGACCAAGCCGTAGCCTTCTTCACCTCACAAGGCCTCAAGTCACAAGGTAACTTCTCGAACCTGGACCCTTCGCAATCCATCCCGCCATGCAGAGGTGCCGGCTCAGTGCAAGTGCGCCTTCTTTCTTTGGTGCCGGAGTTCGGTCCGCAACCAGTCCCGGTACAAACGGACCAAGGGGTCCACTGGCTCCAGCCCCCGTCGACCGGAGCCAAAGTTGGATCTAGAATTTTCGATTTCAAATTTAAATAATTATAGGGTAAAGCTTTGATGGGGAAGGTACTATTAAATAACCGAAATACACGAGTACTACCGTACTCTAAGTCAAATTTTATTATTTCCAATAAGGGAATCGCTTCCCATGTAAATTCGCTTGTGTATGTTAACTAAAAGTATGTTTTAAGTGATCGAAATGAGTTTAAGTACGTAAATGTTGTTTAATACATAAAGCAGAAGCAGATAGTTTAACATGTCTTACGATTAAATACGCTATTTTAGTGGTAGTACTGTTCCACAAATATTTAAAATATACATATATTGACAATGGTCTAAAGCAGTGATTCCCAAACGTTTTTGTCCACCGCCCCTTTTTTAGAAAACAAATTATCTTGCGCCCCCCTAAAAAATTATAAGCTACTAAAATAACAATAGCATCTCCAAGAATGTTAGAGCCCAATTTAAACCAATACCAATGCCTTGAATGAACGCGAGAAATTCAGAAAACTACTAAATTGCTAACAATATTAAACTTACCTTTTGAGAAATTTAAATATAAAAATATTCTTTTAAGTAAATCTTATTATAGCATTGCTGAACACTTTGATGACACAACTGCTGAGTTTCTCGCCAGCTCTTCTCAGTAGAATGCTTTCCGAACTGGTGGTAGCTTATAATGAACGAATCTCTATGTAAAACTTGACACTGGTCTGAAGCAAAATGTAAGATACTACAGCTTGCAGCGCATTTCGATTTGCACCCGTCATATTTTTCCTCCTAGCCATATTTCTAAGTTTCTTGGTGTTGGCTTCTAATGAAACAACATATTAAGAAGGTAACCCCTAGGCCCGAAATCTAGTGGTATAGGCGGTTAAAAAGAACCGAGGCACTAAGAATTATAAATGCAGAATCTTACCAGGGCAAGGCGGCAACTTGGAGCAGTAAACGTCCTGCGAGTCCACCCCCACGCAAACTCTCCCTCCGTACTTCGGCTCGGGGGCTGAACAGGCTCGTCTCCTTGACTTCACTGCGATGCCACAAGTCGCGCTACATTCAGACCAGGCCGACCAGGATGACCAGCCGCCGTGCATCGTGCAATTCGTCACTGATATGCTTGTGCCTGGAAGAGAAAGGAATTTATTGGAAACTAGCTAGTGCCTGCGGCTTTACCCGCATGATTCAGATATTTTTTACACAAGACCTTAAATGTTTTGAAAAATAAAAGTAGCTAATTTACTCCTTGTGCCATGTACAAAAGGCGTACTTCCCTTTTTACATATTTATTCGTAACGTTATTCGTGTTTGTTCCACTTACCTTCACATTGTTGTCCGCCATTCATCGGCCTCGGATTATCGCATCTCCTTGTTCTGCACATGCACATGTCCGGTTTCTCGTCCCCGTACGCGAGTAGAGGCGTACCGTCCTGCATGCACTGCTCCCATTCGGACCACGTCGACCAGCCGCCGTCCACTGGAAACATTACAGTTAAATATAATTCAATAAAATGTGTATTTAAGATGAGCTCGATTAACATCATCATTATGTAATAAAATTAGGGGCATAGTTTTTGACCAAATTTCACAATAAATAAATAAAGCGTAGAGAAGCAATACGCATTCGTCAACCCGAAAAAGATAGCCCCGTCTCCAGCTTCTGCAGCGCAGTACTGTATCCGCTAGTAACGCAAAACGTTTCGATAGCTAATCTAAAGTTAAATAATTAATTACGCAATCCACGTTCTTTTTAGCTGTCACGGTGTGGGCGGAGGTGAGACGGAAGATGAGTATCAAGTAAAGACACTGCCACCACTCGTAAAAAACTTTAAAATCAAAAAATACTTTGATAAACAGTTAATTTGAACACCTGCATATACTATGGACGTTTAAGGCGGGGTTCTCCTAAAAATGTGATTTTGCAGACGGTTTTATTTTGTATATATAAGTGGTTATTTTTTTACATTATAAAAATGTAAAAAAATAACCACTTATATTTGAGATCTTCTCTTAGCTCCGTCGGATGTGCGTTACACAATTGGATAAACTTTATCCGATAGAAAAAAATACCTAACATACCCCTATTCGACATCTTAAAACCGATGTTATTTAAATTGTACGTAATTTAACGAATAGAAAATCAAACTAAAATAAGCGTCTGTTATGGTGTGAGCGATGTCGGTCATAATATTGTCAATATTTTACAACACTATTGATTTGTTTTTGCTGCCGTTAAATCGACGATTTTATACGGCATCATTCGCTCCCGCTCCGTTCCGATTGCACCGCGGTATCGTGATCGCTGTCCTTGTCATTCCGGGGCGTTTGAGGACGGTTCTTTCTTTCGCACACGAATTGGCAGCATTAGCATTGTGCGCTTGGGAAACCTCGCCTTAAGTACTTCTAGACGTCATTATTTTTATGTTTTAAGTTATCTTCGTATAAAGATCTTTTGTTTGGAAACATCAATTGTCGCCGCGCACAGACCGGGCGGTAGTCATTGTAATATTTTTGTGACCTGCTCATTATTAATTATTTAGGCTTTGTTTGGTGCTAACCGCATTTAAGATTATTTTACCTCCCTTAAACAGTGTGAACACCTGAGCTTTCATTAAATTAATCTTTCTCTGTCTTGGTTAGTCTGAGCTCATCGTTGTTACAGTGAAGACACCTCAAAATTGGAAAAGTACGCGAAATTAGCAGTGAAACATGTGCTGTTGTTTTACACAACGAAGGCAAGTCTAAACGTGTGATTGCCTCCGAAGATTTTCATAACACAATAACCCGATACGATGTGACTGACAATAACCAAGATCGTTCCCGGCAGAGAAGGCCGAGAGCTACCACTTCTGGAGAGGATAACTTCATCGTTGTAATCAGCAAGCGAAATAGGCAAAGTGAATAAATCTCGGTTTACAATCGGTCATTGACAACAGTAAAAAGAAAGCTGAGGTACGCCAATGTATTTGGTCGTGTAGCCGCCCAAAATTTCTTTTAAGATCACGAAACAAAAAGAATTGAATGCACTTACCCGTCGAGACTGGAGCGAAGAACATTTCAAAAAAGTTCTTTGAACAGATGAATCCAAATAGAAAGTGTTTTGAAGGAAAAGGTGAGTTTTTATTCGGCGGAGTACCGAAGAAAGATGATGCCATATTGTAAGGTGCCACCGGTGAACATGGTTCTGTTATGGCGTGGGAATGTTTTTCGAGCCATGGAACCGGAGATTTGATAGGAGTCGATTGACGGTATCATTAAAAAGGAGCAGTACAAACAAATATTACAGCGAAATGCTGTACTATCAGGACTGAGAACAATTGGAGATGGTTTGTATTTCCAACAAGACAACGATTTTAAATATATTTTTAAATTATGCCGGGGTTGTTTAGAAAATAAAGGAGCAGAAGGGGTGTTAAAATTATGGTTTGGCCCCCTCAGAGCTTGGTTATTAACTCCATAGAACTTTTGTGGGAAGAGTTGGATAGAAATGTGGGCAGTTGCTGTCCCTCCTCGCAAGAAGATCTGTCGAGGGCAATTGAAGAAAGCTGGTACAGTGCCCCAATAGATACAATCGACAAATTGATTGTTCGAATGCTGAGACTTGTCAAAAGTTATCCAGTATTAGGGGGAGGGTTTTTTGACGAAAAGTTAGTTTGACGTGTAAACGGATTTTTTAAATAAAATTGTAGATATTTTATGTGTTTATATAATATGTGTTCATTTTATTATTGTATATGCATTGTTAAATAAATATATAAATGAATAATTTAATCTCATACTTTTAACTTCGAGTCAATATTTTTCACATTTTACCACCATATCTGTATATTTAAAATTGTTTCTATTTTGTATTTACTGTTTGTTTGTGAAGAAAATAAAAATGTTTTATTATTCTTTATGAATGTTGCATGTACCTGGCTCGATAGAGTGGCCATTTTTAATATAGTGATAAAAAGTTGAACACCTCTGGCTTAGTAGAGTACGCTCGATAGAGCGACACTTTCCAAGATGGTGTTAAAAGCTGACGATCCCTGGCGTAGTGGTGTGATTTGAAGGAAGTCTTGCGCACCTGGCCCCAGGGGCGACGGGCAGGCGGCCGTGGCCTGCGCCAGGCGGGCGTCGGCGCGCAGGCAGCGCTCGCGCGCGGCGT
>JAOCPS010650090.1:0-10811 GCA_025505425.1 Graphium colonna | reverse complement strand
AAACCTTTCCCACTTGCCAAGGTATAACCAATCGAGTATAAAAATATATATATAAAAATATTATTTTCTATATATATTATTTTGTTTACTTCGATAACAATAAATACCGACTTTACAGCAAGCGAGTAACTTTATATAGTTAATGAAATTTAACACCGCGGGAATAAGTAAGTGGGACCAAGTAGCCTAGGTACAAATAGTGCTTAGGTACAACAAGTTCCTCTACAAAATATTATCTTAAAGTTGAATTTTCTCATTATTTCTTGAAATTAGAGCTTTTTGGCGCCATTTAGTGAAAAAGCTAGATATGTAGATAGATATAATGGTTATTTTATTAACAGCTTAGCCTTTTACTAACGATGTTTTAATAAGTTTAAAATCGGATCATTGCTTGATAATTCACCATGTACACCAGTTTTTTTTTGTGATATTAGTATGCTCAGATTAGAGAATAATCCAGATAGAGCGCAATAACAGAATTTTGACGCCAGTGCGATAAATAGACTGTTAGTCGGCAAATAGAATCTCTAATTAGTACTAAACAAAGCTTTAAGCGGACAAAACGTCACTTATTTCTCACGTTTTTTTCTTAAATAATGCCGACTCGTGTTATTAATTCTTGCAAAAATCGTTCCGAAATACTTAAAAAAGTAGCGAAATATCGTTTCACCGGTAAATATTACTAATTAAACTAATTTATATTATTATCTTATTTTAATATGTATTGTACATAAATATATGTTGCAAAATGCTAAGGGTTGCTAGATAAAATTGGGAAAAAGTCCCACAAAAATATTCAAATATAATACGAGATAAGAAATCGACAAAATTGTACTTATATATATTATGGACTTATAATATATTTTTTTTTTATAATTCATTTTATAGTTTTGAAGAAAAAAATTTGTGAAAAGTAAGAAAATATTGCATTTCAACGACTCAATTTTTTTGTCTGAGATAGAACCGAAGAAGTTGAAATGTAAATTATTGTGATATTTATTCCAAAAAAAATATTAATGAAATCTGACACGTATTGGATTTATTCTGCTGTTTTTACTTTTTATTCACTTATATATTTACAGACGAAAATGTATACCCATTAATTTGTATAGTCCCAACGTTTCGAGTATCTTAACTGGTGTTAATCAAATATTTTAATTGCTGCTGTATTATTCACTCGTGTTGTTTTTTAAATAAATAATCTTATAAAACTCAACTTTTTAAAATTGAAACTCTTTATTTATTTAATTATAATATTACTGGGCAGTAGAATTTGTTATTAATAAAAGAAATTCTTACAATATTCTCATGACCAAATCCCTCTTTAACTATTTTTCAACCTAAATAATCGCGCATTCGTTAAAAGTTTTCTTTGTAGGTTTATTTTTATAATTTAACATTAACTGTTTGTAGAGTAGTATTTTTTTTTTAATATAAGAAGTGAAAACTTATTTGTTTGGTTTGAGTTTATAAATGTTTGTCACAAACATAATTTTTGGTAGGATATACAAATTTGATACACATGTTTTTCACATTGAAGTATGCGTTTTTACAAGTTGCCATGCCTAAATGTATGCATCTATTACGTTGACAATTTTCTTTGACAACGCTTTATCTGGATTATTTTCTAATCTGTGTTAGTATGCTTAGATAGCTTTTTAGGGAGTAGTCCTCGGGAAGATGACTTTTTTACACGCAAACTAACATATAAAACGCATCCCTGTCCCACGGGGACATTACGGGTTATGTCTCTCACTGACTAAAACCTCCACGTTATTCCACCTCGGCGCATATCAACAGTGTCTAGGGAACGCTTTCGTACACTTTCGCGACCCCACTTGCGTCAGACGCCTAAGCAGCCTCTCCTCGGGGACAACCAAGCAGAAATCCATCCACTCCACGCCACATCTGTTGGCGGTGCGGCCACCCCACGCGCGGCAATAGGGAGAACGGCCTACGATCTACCGACTCTCCTCTTGCTCCGTGACCTTGGTTGCAGATGACAGGGGACAGTGACTGAAACTTAAGGGCCCCCTGGATCGCCCTGGACGGACCAGAGGCGAGGCAAACGCGCCCACCATCCACCTGACCCCAGCACGCATCGAAGGTGGACTCCACGAGCCCACCTCGAGCGACCCTCTCGGCCGACCATTCTTCACCGGTCGTTCATGGGCTCCTTTTAGCTTAACCGTGAGATGCACCACCCAGCGGCTGCTAAGCCCCACTCCCGCTGCAACAAGGGGGTAACCCGGTCGAAGGGGGTGAGCAGACGACCTGCGGTTTGAGGCAGAACAACGTAGCTGGAGCATGACGATGACACGCCACGCCGACACCGTCCGTTCTCCTGCCATTCCGCGACCATTGTTCTTTAAACAATACAGCTAAGAAATGGAGGCACCGACGAAGAGGGATTTTGATGGCCTTAATTGCGATCCAACTACGTGTCGGGTCTGCCATTTAATTATGAGCGAAAGTGAATTTCAAAACAATCAAAAGGGTTAACCGTCAATCGTCATCATCATTTCAGCCTTTTGACATCCACTGCTGGATATAGACCTCTTCTAAGGCGCGCCACTTCGAATAATCCATCAGCTATAACAACTGGTTTGGTTTAAAATCATCCAGAAACACGGCGAACACATATGTTCGTTCGTTATTGAGGGTCTCGGGTTGGGGCGGTTGCAGTGTCGTGTGTATGACGGGTGAGTCCGTTTATAAATGGATAGTCTGTTAATTAAACGGTTGGTGGTTCACATTTCAGCATAATAATATTTTGTGGAATATCCATCTCGCTGTTAGGCTGAACTATTTTGCCTATTATAGTATCGCATTAGAGGGGTAGCAAGCATGGATGTCACCCGAGGAGGCCGTCAGAGTGTCATCCCGACATAGATACATGACCGTAAGAGGAGTCGAAGACGCAACGGCTGTCGAGTAGTAAAAGCGACCGACTAGATCCGGATTTCGATCATCAGGCCGAATTCACCGGAAACCTCCAAATTCTTATATTCTCATGTATAAGTGTAGTTAATCACCGTAAGCTGTCCTTGATCTTTGAATTATGTCTTGCCATGGTCCTAAGTATTATCTTTGATATCCGAATTCCAAGATAGTATTTATTAAGTTAAGATTAGAGATTCAAAACTTATACTTTTCTCTTTTATGTTGTAATGGTTAATTATGGCAGTCGCATTGTGTAAGACATCACTGCTGTCAAATCTCCTGGTTTTATGTAGGTAGACGACCTCAAGAGATACGGGTAAAGACCAGGAAAGCAATATTTTAATTTTTATTTAAATATGTTAAGCAACACACAGTTAGGCGCTGTAAATTTGGCCGCTTTAAAATGTTTTCTTAACTTTGCTATTTCTAAAAAGTGTTTTTATTTTGAATCCTCAACATGTAATTTAGTAAATTTTGACACAGATACTTTCGAGTCTTCAATGTTTGCAAAATAATGTATTATAGTATTTGTCTACATAACATTGAAAATTGATGCTGAATCAGTCAAACACTCCAACTTATCCTTTTTAAGTTACGCTCTCCGATTTGGTTGTGTATCAGTGGCCAATTCATCGGACATATGTACGTTTTTTTAAAGAATTTGGCTTTGTTTTAGAATATCATTTTAGTCGGTAAAAACTTTTTTATTGGTTGCTTTCTTATGTTAAATTAAAATCTTATGCCTTTGATCGCCTTATAAGTCAGTTTTTTCTCTCAATTCGGCCATAAAGAGGAAAAATTTAAAATTAAAATTTTAACTTGTAGAAGAGAGTAAAAAAACTGTTTCAAATATATATCATACGAATAGCCCTTCGACTGTAGGCAGTGAGCAACCTTCTAATATGTGATTTAAGGTATTTTACAGTTAGATGTATTCCCCATTAGAAATGTCGTTTATATTAACATATTAATTTATTAAATTTTGCCTATTTCTAGTGTTCTGTGTCGCTTCAGACGTATAACATAGCCTAGTAATGTGAGCTATTAAGTAGTTTTGAAGCTTACTCAGTATTTCTTGGTACATACCGTTATCTCCCTCTTCAGTGTTGGCATGTTTAGAAATTATGGGGTCTGAGTTTCTTATGACCCAGGGAGCGTTGCTTATTTTCTAGTTTGATAATAAAATTCTAAGTTTTTTATACTGGACTTGTAGATTTGGAATTTGTTGTCGACGGATAGTTTTCAATTTTATCCTAATAGACAATAACAGACTTTGGTATTTAAGGATGATCTTAATTATCTTGGGTTTATCATGTTTGCTCCATTCAAACGGCGATCCAGTTGTAACGCTAAAATGTCTACCACCTAGTTTTTCTGCAGGTTCCTATAAATACTATATACGATCTTTGCTAGAGGTTAGTATTGCCATACAACAATATTAACTAGAACTCTGGACTCTCTCAACTTATTTGGATAATACCATATATATAAGTTGCAATAGTGACTTCGGGTATAATACCAGGTAAGTGGTAAATAAATATGGTATTATATATATTTACTGAACCGTGCGTTATGGCGCGTCAGGAATATCCTGTGAAACAAGATTCCATACTTACTGGCAGAAATATGTGACCAGGATTAAAAAAGGCACGAGGTTATTTTGAAACTTGTTTAAAACTTACAAAATAAATACTCACTACACTTTTGAGAAACCAAACAACTTAAACAAGAAAATATATAGATAGATAGATAGATTTTATTTGCATAAACATGGTATACATACATTCGATGCAAGATATTTTTTTGCCTTAAAGGGAAGCACGCAGCCTTACAGGGAAGAACGGGAAAATATTAACGTTCTCTCTCGCTCTCTCTCTCTAAACAGATCATACTACTTACTTTTAATGACTGACGTAATCAATCTTTTGTCTCCGTGATTATTTAAGAAAATTAAACAGCTGACTGTAGATAAATGAATAACTATTTTTTATCGAAAAAGATGCTTTAAATATTCAAAAAACTCTACATATCAACGTAAAACTCGGAAATATGCTTATACAGGATGACTGGTAAATCACAATCTACACTTTAAGGCGAGGTCCTCCAAGCGCACAATGCTAATGCTGCCAATCCGTGTGCGAAAGAAAGAACTGTCTCCAAACACACCGCAATGACAAGGACAGCGATTACGACGCCGCGGTGCGGTCGGAACGGAGCGGGAGCGAACGGTGCCGTGAAAACATTGATTGTGAGAATAAAACAATCATATTATGACCGACATCGCTCACACTATCACAGACGCTTATTTTAGTTTAATTTTCTATTCGTTAAATTAAGTACAATTTAAATAATATTGGTTTTAATATGACGAATAGAGGTATGTTTGGCATTTTTTTCTAAAGGTCGGATGTCCGTTACACAATTGGATAAACTTTATTATCCAATTGTGTAACGGACATCCGACGGAGCTAAGAAAAGATCTCAAATATAAGTGATTATTTTTGTACATTTTTATAATGTAATATTACAAAATATAACCGTTTACAAAATCACATTTCTAGGAGAACCCCGCCTTAAGACATGACAGACATTGTATGTAGGGATTATATACGAAAAATTAAAATATTATTAAAAATAAATATTGATTTACCACCGAGTAAAGATAGCGGATACGGCGTGGCCTGAGTGAAAAGAAAGGCGGAGGGAGGTCGACGGCCTCACGCGTATCAACTGATCACAGCTGCCAAACTTTATTCATTTATTGAAAAATTTGGACTAAAACTATGCCCCCAATTTTATTACATAAATATGATGAGAATCGAGTACCAAATGTTCTCCTTTAATATCGTAAGTGACTTGTAGTAGTAATTCATCTTTATGTACTAGCAATTCATAATTCATATTTTAAATGTAAGTCTTTTAAATAAAACATGTAAACCCAGATTTATAGCCTTTATTTATTGCTATTAGGATAATCACATAATTATATCTTATATTTACTGCTTCTTTTTATTTCAATGATATTACATTTAAAATTCCCACATTAAAATAATTTAAATTATAAAAATTAAGTATGACATTGCAAATGAACTACTTCACACAAGATACAGAAATACTCAAGTGAATAAAATATAAACATCAAATCCCTTAGAATAATTAAATTATATGAATAAATATATTTTTTTCGTAACAATGAAACATGTGAAAAGTACAGAGAAACGCAAACAAAATTCATAAATACTATATCATCTATTTCATTATATTATTAGAATGTTCGAAAGTTTACAAAAATTCCTAATTGTTCAAAAATTTTCAAATACTGTTACTTCAGCTATTGTAATACTTTAGCTTTATTAATAACTTGGTGTCAAAATTTAAATTACCATTAAGATTTCCAATATATCACTTTTCTTTAACGTTTTCTAAGTAAACATTATTAAATTTACATTTTATAAAGTGTGCCCACTTCTTTCTAGAATGGCTTGCTATTTAAATTACAACAAAATAAATGTTTTACAACATATTGCATATATATAGTATATTAACGTACGAAAAATAATTTCCAATGTAAATTTCTGGAATGTTACAAATACATTTACCTCTCTATTACTTTTACTAATGATAGATTAACATATAATGGACAAATATAAATAACTTGAATCCCAAAATCTGGTAAACGTAAGGTAAGAATAGCGGATATTTTATAACAACAAGCAACATTTAATTATAGTATAAAATCGTCAAAATTAATCAAAACATCAGATATAAACTTCTCTATAGAGTTAAGATCAAGGAGCACATACTAATCACAGATATTTAATGTGAAATACGTTGATCATTTCCGAAGTGTTATTTCACTTGCCTCCAGGCCACGGTAGATAACTTCCCCAGCTTTTACTTGCACCTGGATCTTGACCTGGAATTGATCATAGTTAAACATACATAACAACAATTTCACCACTCAAACCCAAACCCTCATCAGGAAACTAAGTAAAATCTTGGAATCTAAAAATTCTCTATTGAAATGGAGATATATCCCCAAAAAGATTATGGTCAACCAAACTAATTATTTGTTCCATAAACTACATACATAACATTGGCTGTGTACCTATTTATATTTACAAGTTGAATATAACATGTTTTTTCTATGTACACATGTCATCTATAAGACCAATCTTAAAGTTTAGAAGTGTTATGATTGGAGAAGTTATAGTGCCTAGAAGAGATTTATTGTTTTTGAATAAACTTGAAGCAAAGCATGACTGAAATATGTTGACAAATATATGAAGACATAAATCTTATTAACAAGGAATTCATAATTTTATTAGTTTTATTTAAGGCCATAAATTATAGTGTTGTTTATTATTATTTATAATATATATTCTATATACGAGCTATCATCAACACTATAATATATAAATAATAATATAAACTAAATACAATAATATTAAAATAGTATTATTATTTATTTATAAGACATACGCGAATTGTTGAATTGTTATTATTTTTTACTTTTAAGCATAAAAGAAGTTTCATTAAAATTTGTTTAAAGTATGTTTCAATTGAAATATACATAAAAAAATATTGATTCTGGTACATCTTTTGTTGCTTAAGAGAAATTTTCATATTTCTCTTAAGCAATAAACTTATTGGATCTCATACAGAATTTTCTTACCTTTTGCCATAGCCTGTATCTTTTGCGTCTCTTCAGGTGAAAGGGTAAGAATCTTCTGAAGGACGGGAATAAGTCGAGTTCGCTCGTCACCCGGTGGCAAGGTTAGGAACTGTTAAAATAATAAGACAATTTATTTTTAACACACAACATATATGCATTTTTTTATATGCTTATCATATTAAAAAAATAATAAGTTGAGACAAGATTTGAGATTAGGTCGCGTATTAAATTTGCGAGACATTTATTACTCATCCAACATATTTTGGATTCAATGCTGCTCTAGTGCGACATGATTTTAATTCTTCATAGGGTTTAGTTAAATTTTCATTAAGTGAAATACTTATATAGAATTGAAATTGATAAACAAAATGTTCTTATAATACTTAATTTTATTTGCATTAAATATTACAATTTAAAAAATGTTTGACATATTTGCATATTTCTTTGAATAGATTTTAATAAATTCTATGACAGTGGTGCAGACTGCTCTCCGAATGGTAAGATCTCCCTTTTATTGATTCAAGTGAGTTATTTATAAATTGCCAAGAAGCAAAAGTGCATTACCCCATGTCATACCCCAAACTATTATGTACCAGTATGTAATATAAAGGTACTGTCATTGTCAGTAGACAGAGGTCGCTTAGAGATGCTTATAAATTAGGCACTATCTATCTATATCTTTTTCCCTCTAGCCTTATTCCCAAATTATTTGGGGTCAGCTTCTAATCCAACAAAATATTACCTGAATATTAGTTTTAGCACAAACTGGCATCTGACCTCCGCAACTTAAAGGGGCAAACTGTTTTAGAAAGAAGGAAAGCACTGACATCTTTTAACGACTGCCATAGGCGTCCTTGACAACCGGGACTGATTTCCTACGTGCCTATCCGACGCATGGATCATCTTTGTTTTCAGGCAATTGTGTGATCAGCCCTCTTTGCCCTAACCCAACCAAGAAACAACAACACAAAGTCGTTGTCTCCGAGTGGTCCCATCATACCTTAAATGTGACGTTCTTCATGTATTCCGTGTTGTGGGCGTTGGCGGTGGCGCCGCGCACGCGTCTTAATTCAGATTTTAATAACTCGCTGAGCTGTGCCATGCGGGCGCACTCGCGCTCCGATTCGGCCAGTAAGACGGTCACGTGTTTCACCCTGCAAGCATTTATGAATGAATATGAAAATTGACTTTTTTAGCATATTATGTATTTATTTTATATCAAAAACAATATTTTTCGATCGACTTAATTTCTCAGCATATTCGTGATATGTAAAAGCCAATTTGATCAAACTATATGTCTAGCTTCCCTCAAACTTTCTGGCCTACAGTAAATGTTAAATTTTAATAAGGTTACTGGACTTCATAAAATACAAAAAAAATATCAACTCTATGTCCAACCAAGAATTCTCTTGCATCAAGATCATCATTATATAGTAATTATTTTCATAATTTTTTAAGACTTATTATTTAAAGTATAAAATTATGAATTTGCTTTACCTACATGACGTTTGTGCAATCTGTCATAGTGATGTAGAATGCATAGAAGTTATTTTCTATGAATCAATTTTTCGATTTTATCAAATATCTCCAAAACCCGGAGATTTTTTTACAAAAATAACTTCTGTAGTAGTTAATATGACGAGTCTAGTCTCCAAAAAAACATGTTTGAACTTAATGCAACTTGGTACAGTTTGCCATATTTATTTCCTTTACTTTTTTAGTATATGTTTAGACTTTTATTTTAAAAACAATATTTTTCGATTGACTTAATTTCTCAGCATATTAATGACGTGTAAAAGCTAATTTGATCAAACTCTATATAAGACTTCCTTTAAACTTTCTTGTCTACAGTCAAATGTAAAATTTTAATAAGGTTACTGGACTTTCTAAAATACAAAAAAAAATATTTCAACACCATGTCCAGTAAATATCAAAATTTTGACTACTGTTTTGACTAGCACTCAAGTTTTTTGACTAAAAAGTGATCATAATCAAGATCATAAAGATGGCAAATAATAATGAATATGGCAAGAATTTTACCTGAAATCTAATGAAGATAATGTTAATATTTGAGATTTTTATTATCCAAGCGTATGAAGATTGTACAAATGCATTCATCATTAATTTATATAGACAAATAAGCATTTATTACCTTTGCTGTTGTCCCAGTAATTTTCGCCTAAGTTCGGCTATCTCTTGCTCAGGTGTTAGAGAAAGAGAAGAAGTGTCTAAAGCATCGTCGTCGGGGACACCTTCTTCCAGTAATCTATCCAGCGGGACTGGAGAACGTCTGCCGCCCGCGTTCGATAAGTAAGGCTTTGATAGGGGAGGCGACGGGGCTGATTCCGAGCCCTGGAAAAAGATAAAATGTTCATTATATGAAAAAACGCTATATTATAAATTTCTAAAAGATCATGTCTTGTCAGGTGTCGTTAAACATCTTACAAATGACATTTCTGAAAACAATTGATATACACAGGGTCTCACCATGCACTTTACAATTAGGGACACCCACGAATTTGCTTGCTAATCTTCAATACCACCTCCCTCATAGGCAATTCTTTTCAGTTATTCTAAGCTTTTTCCTTACCTCGATAAGCTTAATAATAACTTTGAAGTTGCTATCCTTCACACTGAGATAAAAGTTTTCTAGTCGTGACAGAATTTAAAATACACACCGTCTTAATGAGGTGACTAGATGAAGGAATTTAAGAATTGAGTAATATTAGATGTAGTAGAGCAAATTTTGAATAAAGATAATATAATGCTACAGATAATTATAGAAGATGAATTAATATGACATTCTGCAGTACACCCTTATCTCCTTGGGGTGTACAATTTGAATTAGAAATCACGATCTTATGCTGTGAGTAAAAGGTAAGGATTAAGCAATCGAAGACAACCATATTAAAAGGAATGGTTTTTTTGACAATATCTCACTGTTGTTTACTTATTTTAAATTCTACATTTTTAATTTATTCTCCTTCGTCACAATATCAACGTGTTAATTTTTTTTTAATAAACTTAACTTGGTAAGCAAAGAGATATTACCTCATGTTGAGAAATAACATCGCCAATAAACACACACACATCTATAAAGTTGCAGCTTCATTAGTTTTTTTTTTTTTTATGGAAAGGAAGACAAACGAGCAAACGGTTCATCTGATGGTAAGCGATCCCGTCGCCCATAGAC
>JAOCPS010649870.1:0-10812 GCA_025505425.1 Graphium colonna | reverse complement strand
AAGGAAAAATAATTTGGTTTTTTTATTTGGACCCTTTGCCCCCCATTCCGCGAATATAAAAACGCTCCCTCGTACATAGTTTGAAATTGTGCGGCGGAAGTTTTTTGAAACGCTAATTGTGCATCTAGGGTTTTGGTATATCAGTGTAAACTATCGATTATTTAGACTGAATGTGCCTTTTATCACACATAGCAAGCTCATCAATTAAGTCTATACAGGATGACTGGCGAGCCACCAATGATATCATAGGAGCGCCCCCGATAGTCTATGTCGTTATAATTATATAATAAATTTAGAGGCATATTTTTAGCCTAAATTTTCCAATAAATCATTGAAGTATGGCGGCTGTAATCAGCTGGTACGCGCGAGGCCGTCAACCTCTCCTCCGTCTTCTATTTCACTCCGGCCACGCCGTGTCTGCTCGGCTGAACAAGATTAAGATGATTAAGATTATTTTGTGTTTCAACTTATTCAAGCTCGCGCAATACTAAAATCTGGATGGACTCATGTCGGAGGGCCATGGCAACAATATTATCAGACAAAGAAATCAGCAACAAAATCAGTATTTAATTTACATAACTATAGATACTTCAACTAATCTTGGCACATGGAATTGTGTGTGCGTATAAATGTAAAATTTTATTCAAACACAAAAATTTTCCTATTTGCAGCTATAACGCGTGTGGGAGGTAACAAAAAGGGCATTTTCACCAGATCTCGACAGCCTAAAGCATCAGCACATCACTTAAGGGCAAGATACCTCTCATTAGCTGCTGCCGACGCAGGAACCACTCCGCCAGACGCCTCTTACTACATATCGGACAACAGACCAACAAATCACGGGGAACTGTGAATATAATGGAAATGATAATATTATTGGCAAAATGTCGAACAAAACTTAAATGCGCTTAATTTATGTATATCTTGTTCACGGAATGGTCATTAACACTACATTATACTTCGAGATACCATCGTAAAAAGTTAATCTAACTTATTCCTACAATCAAATCCATCGAGTAGCTAAATCTTGGAGCTACTCGATAATTAATGTCTGCGTTAGCCAGTGTTTCGAAAACTGACCGTGTATTTATACGTTATTTTATGTTATAATATAATAAGGATTACTTTTCGAGCATATTTTCATATATAAAAATTTCGAAACACTAATAAAAACGTTTGTTAACGAGTGTACCACTGAGAACAAGTGAAAGCGAAACAGAAAGCCATTTATACTGTGCAAGAAAGAGATGGCATTCCCCATTCCCCATCAACTGTACATTGCCATGAACTTAAATTAAGGCGCATTTAAGTTTAGTCCATATTATAAATATTTAATGTCGTTATCAATATAAAACCCCATTTACCTGTGAATGTACCTTATGCATAAACACATTTTAACGTCACGACATAAAACAATTACTAAAAAGCTGCATTTAAATGTAATGTAAGCAAAAACGATTAATATGTTATGTAATTTGTGTACACTGCCTTTAGTGTTGGTTTTATAAATGACTGTATTCTGTAGTTGTAATGTATCTGTACACTTTATGTAAATAACAAGTCGCATGTGACTTAAGACTATATGCCAAATATAGAATTTGTGAGCGTGCCATAATTTGGCACAATTTTTCGTTTTTGAAGATTTTTTCGTAAATAATGTTTTTTTTTTATTAAGCATTAACCGCAGATTATTAATTCCATTTTTTTATTACTTTATGCAATTGTTGAACAACATAATATACGGATTTAAAGACACACTGCCAATTTCCGTCCAGCGATCCGTCCGAAAAAAAACAATTTTAAAATTCTCACCATAGACAAACTTTTCTAATTTAATATTTTATAATATGCGTTTTTTTTTGTTTAACTGTTCTTAAGTTTTTAAGCTGAAGAACGTTGCGTGAATATTTAAGTACAATCGACTTATTGTAGATTACTAACATGTACAACTAATGTGTTTAATTAATATTAACGTTTTAAAACAAGTTGTGTGTCGTGACAATTATAACTCATTTGTAAATATGTATGAGCGTTATTAAAGTACAAAAGTGATTGTTGCTTTTTATTTTATCCTTGCTTACATAGTTCTGAATGTTTTTCCAACACTGGATATAACTAATGGAAAAAATATGTGCTGGCCTAAATAAAAGGTAACTACACAATCCCATTAGTTTATGGCCTTCGTTTTGTTTGAACGAAGTTACGCCCAAAGTAAAAGCTGAGGGCGGGTTTATATGCAGCTACCACCTGAGGCTTCGGGTAATTCGAACTTTATAAAGAACCGTGTAGAAATTATTTTTAAGCACTCGTGTATCAGCGGAAATCTACAGTCTGCGTGCTTGCGATTAATTTGTGCTGAATCAGTTGATAATTGTTCAACAAGTTGTTTAAGAGGTGGAGGAGCATAACAACTTTTTACAGCTTTTGCTGTACTTCTACGGCCGTGCTCTCCCGGGGAAGTACCACCACCCTTTATAAAGCCGGCATAAAATAAAGTATGCATGACTTTTGGGGATGCCGGATGGTCATGTCCACCCTTTTCTTTTCCTATTCCTATCCTCTCCAAATCCTTAATCGACCCCATCCTATCCAATAAACCTATTATATCCTATATAACCTATTAGATCTCCCAGGTTGACAACGCACTCGCAACTCTTCGGATGTTGCGTTTGTCTATGGGCGATGAGATCGCTTACCATCAGGTGAACCATCTGCTAGTTTGTCTTCCTTTCCATAAAAAAAATGCAACGTGGGCAAAAGAATTATAGGCGTAGGATATAGGTTTAACGCGATTCTTGTACCTTGAGCCCTAAGAAACATTGATGATTGTAATATTGTTTATTTATTTTCATTGTATGACAGAAATTGTTTTAAAATAAATAACGGATAGAAGCAAATATAATTAAATGTAAGTAACCACACAAGTACCACGACAAACGCAAGACTGAAAAGATAATCACGAATATGGTATTTTTCTGTGATGTGCTGTTAGTCGGGAAGCTTTTGGCAGCTTTGTGTAGATGACCGTGATCATATGAACCGCAGGCTTATTTTCCTAATCACGCCTACTAATATTATACTCTTATTTTAAACTAGTTTATCTTAACATTATATTTAATTTATTTACTGGAGTGTATTATTTGTATAATATCTATTAACTTTAAATACCATATGCGATTTCGTTGCTAAAGCCAGCTGCGCTTCAATAAAGCACTATGATAGTTATTATAATATACAGCGACACAATATTAGGGATGATTTGATAACGCTATTCCTGCTTCTTCTTTCGGAGTGTGCCCAAGTGTTATATTGGAAATGTCAGCTGTCAGTGTCAAAATCACGTGTTCATTGTCAATTGTGTATATTTGCTAACTGAAATCGGTGGGATCCAGTTGAATTTAAAAGGAAAGGAACTTATATTGGAAAAAATTAATCACTTCGCTATTATAGAAAATTGAAAAGAAAGGAAAAACAATTGACTTTGTTAGGCTACACAATTATTTTTCCATAGTTTATATAAATATTAATCTTATTTAAAATGAGTTGTATGCACTGTGATAATAATTACAAATATAAGTGTCCAACATGTCTGCAACCTTAGTAAGTAACAAATACATATAATAAAATATCACTGAAATAAAATTAAAAAATAAAGATATAAGCAGTGTGTCAGTTACACAATGAAAACTAAAATGATAATTTTGAGAAACACCAAATTTTATTAAGCTACATAGACTTTGAAGGAAAAACTACCATACCAATGGAAATTATTATTCTTCGCTCCAGTCACTAAACTGATTATTTTCAATATAAACTCCCTCAGTTCCCAAAAAGATATAAAATATGCATATTTGGAAAAATATTATCATTGGTGTTGTAAAAAGTTGTTTTACTTATTTATAAACAAAAAACTTTTTTACAGAAACAATCTATCTACTTAAAAATTTATATACCCAAAAATGATCAATGGTCTAGAAATAAAACAATGAATTTCTTAGGTATTCATATATTTATTCTTTTTAGTTGTTCTGTTGCTTGTTATAAAATTCATAAAGAAAATCCATGTACTGCTCCTGACCCATTGCCAAAAAATGAAATAGATACTTCGAGAAAAAGTACTTATGAGTATGAGTATCCAACAGAAGATACAGTACCGTTGGAAAAATTAAAATTACTTGGTAAATAAACTTCTTTCTTTATTATGCTCAAGGTTCATGTTATATAATAGAAATACTTTATATTTAGCAAAACTAAACAAAAAAAAAATGTTATAGACCAAGAATTTTGTTTTCATGACACTTGTATAATCTTTTATTGTCTTACAGAGAAACCTTCTTCTTTCTTCTTCTTTACTAAACTTAGTGTTTATTACAGAAAAATCCATGGAGTTAAAAAAGTGCTTAGAAAATCCTCATGTACGGGAAATGTTAAAGACATTGGATAAATCTGACAATGCAGAATCACTTATTCAAGAATACATGACAGAACCAATATTTACAGAGTTTGCAGATGCATGTCTTAAAGTTGTACAAAACAAGAACAATAATGATTAATAATGCAATATAATTTGGATAAAAATTAAAATTATTGTTATGATTTTTAAGTTAATATCTAGAGTAGACACCTCAAACATATTTAATATTTTGTTACACATATTACAATACCTCAGTTGTGGATCATCGTTGGAGTGTACACTCGGTAGTATCAGGATGCATTCAACAATTTTTTTTATGGAAATGAAGACAAAAGAACAGACCTGATGGTAAGTGATCCCGTCGCCCATAGACAAACGCAAAAGCAGCTGTGAAAAGTTGTTATGCTCTGCCACCTCTAAATTACTTGAAATTATTGAAGAAAATACCCAATTGTGTTTTAAAAATGTTTATAAATCATTCAAAATAGAACAAAAAAGAAAGAGGTCAATCTCAAATAAACTAAATTATATTCATAGAAAAGAGTAGGTAATATAATATTAGTAACTAGTGTACAGGATAACTGTGACAATATGCCACTAAAATTATATATAGTACTTTTACTTACCTGTTAATAATATTGCAACTAAATCAAAAATTTACCTATGATACATACAGTAACCGGCCAGAAAGTCAATGAAAATTATCATGACTTGGGCTGATAATGGAATCAGGTTACAAAAAACAGAGATAAATACTCACTGTATCCCTGCGGGATTTGAACCATGACCTACGATTTGTAAAGCAAGGGGGGCAGCAATAATGCATCATGTTAGTTTTTTACTCAGCAATGTAAAATCTGTAAATCTCATGAGAAAAATGCAACACATGAAGTATGTGTTTAGTAGACGTGTCCTTGGCCGATAAGTAATATTATTAGAAACTATGTTGCACAAGAAAAGGAAATACCAGATAATAATTTTTACTAAGTGTGGTCTCAGTCATTATGTTCATACCATCTTATGGGTGATCCATTTTGTGGTAGGAAATAAATTCTTGCTTCTCAATTCTCATTTTAGTATAATTGATATTTTACAATAAGTACAAACATTTCAAGATAGCATTTAATGAGTGACCTTTATAAGTTGGAATGCAAATACTTATAATACTAAGACTTTGTCAATTACTAGCAAAAATTTCCAGAAAATTTTGGTGTCTATTGCTGACTAAGTAAGCCTAATATATCACAAGAGGTTTACGTAAGATGTCTGTAAGAGTACTTTGCAAAAATAAAGAATATAGACTGCCATAATATTTAATCGACGAATCTCGCCGCCATCTTTGTGTGATCAGCTGCCGGCAATATATCAATGTTTCATTTTTTTATTTGGAAAATTTGTTTAAAAACTCTCCCTTAATTTATTACATAATTATGATGACAATCAGCATTGAATGCTCACCTTTTTTGTTCGTAACGTATATCATAGATAGAAGATTAATAGAATGGTCTATTGGTATAAATAATAAACTTATGCATATCAATCACATTTATTCAATAAAAAATTACACAAAATAAATATGAGCGAATACCGTTACATCTCAGATAAGGCCGCTCTTAACAAGTTTTCTAGTTCATCTGATTTCTTCTTCTCTTCATCAAGTTGCTTTTCTAATTGACTCATTGCTTCACTACAGTCAACGAATGATGTTATGTTATTCTCCACTGCTGATATACTTTCTTTGACTAAAGTACAATCTTTCTCTTCAAAGGTAAGATATTCCATTTTGCTAATTTCCAATTTTCGCCTTTTTGCATGTATAAACGTATCTATATCGTCATTATAATCGACAGCTTTGTGTTTGATGCCAGAGAAAACATCAATATCATATATCCAATGAACATTTCGATACTCCTCTAAAGAAGCCTTTTCGTATATGGCACATATATTGTCAAAATGATGCAAACTGTTTATTTTTTCATATACCACTATGTTCAAGAAATCTATTAAATTATATTGTTCGAAAAACTTACTAAATTCATCACATGATATTTCGACATTAAAAAAATCATTCGGTAAAACTGCGACAACTTTAGACGCAACTTTTTCGGGGTTGTTGAACCAACCAATTTGCTTGCAATAATTTCGTATTTCACCTTCCATATCTATTGCATTCGAAGGTTGAAACTTGGAATTAGAGGTTATTAATTTTAAATGTTTCATTAATGATTTAATAGCGGAAACATTGTCTGGTTGCTTAACGCTGCTTGGGATGAATTCATAAGGTTTCGGGTATGGCGAATTTTGGTCTAAATATTGCTTAAATTCCAATGGAAAAGATGGATGATTAAATAGATCTTCATTAGTTATCACATCAGTTAATCTATCAACAGCGACATTATAACAAGTGACTAGTTTATTTAAATCATGCTGAATAGTTGCCATTCTACTATCAGTTTCAGATCTCAGTTTATGCCAAATTTCATTACCAAGGTATCTCTGGCAAATGGATTTCAAATAATCAATTTCAATGGCAGGATTTTTAGGACATTTCTTAGCTAGCCATCTCAAAGCACCTTTAGTGCATGAATGTAGAGATTCGCTCAAACTGTCTTTGTCTACTACAAAAAGTTTGTACCCTGATATAACATTATTATTTACTAGACTGTTTAGGTTACCCTCTATTTTTTGCCGAATCGAATCTTCCAGTTTTGGAGTAATAACTGCGACAGGGACTATTTGATATGGATATTTACATTTCATAATTTCTTTTATTGATTGCGAAGTGTTCAAATAATCTTCATCGGAATAAAATAAAAATCCATTGGCACCTTCAATAGCTTCATTGTTGGTTGATTTTGACTCTCTATTTGTCAGACTAACCGATATAGCAAAGTCCATAAGACGATTCCATGACTGTCGTCTCACATAAATCAAGTTATCTTTACTGTCTGATTTATTTTTGTCACCGAGTGTTGCCAGCAACCAATTTTCTACATTAACCCTTTTGTATAACCAGTGTGAGGATACTGTTGAAACTACTGCTACCTTCCAGAAAAAGCATTTATCATATGGATAATTAATTTGCTTCATTCGTTTTAATAGTGGACTTTTAATTATTTCCATAATATTATATGGTTCAGGCCAAGGAATTTCATTTAATTCACCTACAAATTTGTACCCTTTATGTATTGCATTCATGTTTCTTAATGCTGATACTTCCACAAGTCTTTTCAGGTATTTAGCTTCTTCCATTGGAGTGTAATCAGTTAACCATACAGGTGTGTCTTCTAAAAGGCTTCGTCTTTTCTTATTTCTTAAATACTGTTTCTTCCAGATATAATACCACTTTTTCATTAACTTTTGTGTCCAAATCGTTTCTGCTTTGATTTCGGACGTACATAAATCTCGACATAACTCCTCTATCAATTCTTCTGTCACATTTTGGGAAGTCAAGAGTAGCTGTTTAAGATTTTCCAATTCCTCCTTTATCAACTGTTGAGCAGTTTCATTATTAGTTTCTTCTAAAAGGTCTTCTAGACATTGTTCCGAATCCTTTTCCACCTGCTCTTTGAATAATCTCTCTTTTTCTTCGGCTTTTCTCTTTAACTCAGCTTTCCTTTCTTCTTCCAATTTTTTTTTCCGAAGCTCCTCCTGTTTTTTCTCTTCTTCCCTTTTCTTTGCCTCTTCTAATTGCTTTTGCTTTTCTAATTTCTTCCGTTCTTCTTCTTGCCTTTTAGCTTCTTCTTGTAATTTTGAAATTCTTTCTTGCTCCATTTTCTTCTCTTCCATTAATTTTGCTTCAGCCTCTTTAGATTTCTGATCATTTAAAAGAGTAGTAGTATTTTCTTCTCGAAATTCATATACATCATTCGACGTCTGTACTGAATTAAGAATACTATCGGCAACCGTTTGGGCTTTATTCTTACTGGGAAAGAATGAAAATGCTTTTTCAGGTTGACACGCGGTTTTGAATAAACTGCCAGGCGATAATTTAGTTTCTGAATTGATTTTGGCAGTGTTTTGTATATTGGCCATTCCAGACATTCCAAATATGCTATTATTCGTGACAATTGGATTTGTAAATGTTTTAAAAATATTCGTCGCATTTTGAGACTCGTTTGGTTGTACATTTGATACTTTTCCAAAGGGAAATGTCTTTGGAAAGTTTGAAGAAAACCCATCAGACGGTCCTGCCGAACTGTTGAATATTTTTGGAATATTATTATTGCCATTAAATGTTCTGTGGGGTTCTTTAGGATCTATATTATTAAATGCATCTGGTTTGTTAAAGGAAAATAAATTCTTTGCTGTATCACTAACACTAAATTTATCCCTGTTTTTATTTTCGGATGACATAAATAAAGAATTACCAATAGTTGATTGTTTGAATATATTGTTTTTTGACTCTCTGAATAACGACCCCGGATCTGCTGTTCTCGTTGAAGACAGAAAGGGGTTATCTGGCAGACTTTTTTTTGCTAAATTTGAATCAGCAATTACTTGCTGAGGCTTGGAAAAACTGAAAACTCCCTTTGTTTCACTGACGGGTAGAGTTTTTATTACTTCTGAAGACGCAACAACAATTGCAGGTTGAAATGAAAATGACTTGTTATCAACAGTATCCATAGTTGGCGTAATAAATGAAATTCTTGTAGGTTTAGGAACAATTTCAGAAAAGCTTTTACTTGCAACCTCCTTTGCACCGTCAATAATATCGTAATTTCTTCCTCCTCTGCTGAGTCTTTGAATTTCCTCTTTCAATACTTTAATATCCTTATTGCTATCATTGATAGTGTCGTATCCTAGGTCTTCTGCTAACAAAGCAGTTTCTTTTAATCTACCATCTTTTTGAAAACTTGAATATAAAATGTGGCTGTCATAGTTAGCCCTTGGTATGGAACCACCAGCTATAACTTCGCCAACGGTATTCTGCCTTTTGGATTCTATGAGAATTATAGCTCGAGAAAGAGGGTATGGGTCACTATCCTCTATGAACTGATTCCTATCTAATATTATTGTTAATTCCTCGTCAGTCTTTGAAAAACGTAAACCGTAATGGTTCACAAACGATTTCATACTTTCTACGTTTTCGAAAGCGAGTGCATTCATAATATCTTCAGCAGGATATCTTGATCCTCCTCTTGGTGCATATGCTTTAACTATTCTTGCAAGTGCCCGTGCTCTAACGTCATTGAAATACCTTAATAATATACATGCTTGGAGGTAGGTTGCTTTTTGTTTAATAAGACGGAAAAATTTTACATAGTTGTTATTATCCAACGCTGTGAATATTTGTATGGCGAATGTAATTGATGGTGATTTTTGTATGTCTTTCGGCAACTGCTTGATCTGGAAAGAAACAAGGGTAAATGATTTTTTGAGAAACTTTTATAAAAATGGTTTATGCTCCAGTTTTTACATATTAAATATGATTTCTGTGATAAACGCAAATATATATAATTAATTTATTATGTAAAATTTTCATCTAATGTTTCAAATACTTGACAACATTTATCAGCACTGGGTAAAACTAAGGTGACTAAAACTTTGATGTCATTTGTTAATCTTGCATACCACCAGCTCTTAAATTAATTTTTCTCAAATCTATGCAGTAACTTCATATTGTGTCACAGTCATAAAGTGATATAAAAAATAATAGACTCAACAAGTCTACAGTGCGCAAGGAAGAACGAATAAAATAAGAAATAACACTAACCTCCCACCAGAAATTGGAGTCCCCCAAGTTCAGTAATGCAATGTATCCCCTGAACTCTGCTTCTTTTGGCTTCAAATCGGGTCCAACATCTGCATACATATGCTTTAGTGTTTGTAAACACTTGGTAAGATTGTCTGTATTTAGTTTCTGATCGAACTGTGTATGCTCCAAGTCTGCTAGACGAGCAGCGCAGTGTGCATGGAATCTAGCGCAGATTTCCACCAGACGGATTGATTCTAAAATAAATTTGATAATATTGGTAATTTTATTTTATATGTGTGCACATTACATTTTTTGTTTCCGTTTTAAAGGATCTTGTGTTGCCATGATAATTACCTGCGCAACATAATGCCTGCTGTGTTATGTCTTTGCGTATTCCGCGAAATCGGTCCCACATGAAATGAAACCAATCTGCCAATGATACCTGAAAAACAAATGATTTGCATATGAATATTGATGTTATAACATTATAAATAACATTTAAACTTCTATTGTAATAATTTTAGCTATATAGAATGATTGCCGAGTCACCATCCACATTAAAGGCGAGCACTCTGTACTCCATTGTGATCATATTTATGTAATAAAATTAGAGCCATAATTTTTCCAATAAATGGATGAAGTCGGAAGGGGGAGACCAGCTAATCACAACCACCACAGCTGTGATCAGCTGGTCTCCCCC
>JAOCPS010649759.1:0-10814 GCA_025505425.1 Graphium colonna | reverse complement strand
AATATTGCTAATTAAACAGTCTTATAGAATTGTATACAATGGATTTCTGCAAAGTAACGCCTGATTCTATTAATTATTGTCATTTTGTAGAGGTCCTGCCGGCAGCATTGATGGAATAACGCCACAACATCCAAAGGATCTTGTTAGCGTTTCCGCCGGTGACGTGGGCAAAGCTCTACTAAATTTGTCTCTATTTTGTATGGACCAAGGTTATATGCCTTTAAAAATATGATAGTGGCGGTCGCCCTATTCCTATTGGTTCAACTTTTCGGCGTTTAGCTTCAAAATTAGCTGGCAGGCACATAACTTCTGGTCTTATGACAAAGTTTCAGCCTATTCAGCTAGGCTTTGGTAGTAAAAGTGTATGTGAAGCGGCTGTATATTCCGTACGAAACTTCGAAACGTAATCTGATTTCGACATAGTTTTGAAGGTGGATCTAAAGAATGCTTTTAATACTATAGATAGAAGTACTCTGCTGAAAGAGTTAGCGAGCCACGCACCGGAAATTTATCATTATATCGGGCAATGCTATAACCAAAATAGTAGTCTTTCTTATCAAAATAAAATTATTCAAATTATTCATATCATTATTCAATTATGCATTGCTTAGTTTAGTAATTCAACCAATTATTTCAAAGTTAAAATCTAGACACTATGTCTGGTACCTGGACTATGGCACTCTGGGAGGTAATTTTGATAACGTATATAACGATCTCTTTCAAATTATTAATGAATTTAAAAATATCGGTTTTAATCTAAATAATTCTAAATGTGAAATTTTCTTTCTGAGAAAATTTGTTTTCCGGGTTTAAATTCGGTATTTTCAAAATTTTAATTTGTTTTCTTCAGGTGTAAATGAAATATGTGGATTAGTTGTCAGAATTTTTGAAGGCACTGACATCCTATAATAACGGCCAAAGATGTTCTTGACAACCGGGACCGACTTTTTACATGCATGGATCATCTTTCTTTTCAGGCAATCGGGTGATCAGCCCGCATTGCTCTAACCCAACCAAGAAACAACTACACAAAGTCGTTGTTCCCCCGCGGGGTTCGAACCCACGACCTCCGGTTTGTAAAGCAAGCGCCCATACCACTAGGCTACGGAGGCGGTTAATAGGCGGTAAAAATAGCATACAAGTATTTACTCATAATTACAAAAGTCTTGAATGCAATAGAATGCATGATCTAAAAAAGTTTTTTAATTTAGTTTTGAAGGTGGTATTTCATATATCGGTACCTTAATTCGCAAACCAGCTAACTCCACTTTAGTCAAATACGTGATTTGGAAATATTCAAAATCTAAAGTTATCGCAATTCTTTGAATAAATATTTATTCCGAAACTTGTCTAGTTTCTCCACGCGACGATTTGGTATTTAAAATATTAGAATTTGTATGGTTCCCCTGAAAAAATTACTTGAATGGAGTTAGCTGGTTTGCGTTTTAAGGTATCGATGTGTATCTTAAATGATAAAATAAAACTTGTCAAACAGCATGCCATTATTCTTTTATGATGTACCAATGTAGCTTTTACTTTTTACTCATTGTTTGTTATTCTTGTCAATGAACCAATGAGTTTGCACTGTTGCCTTTCGTTTCAACGTAATATTTTTCTGGTTACACTAATTGCGTAAGAGTAACATTTGCTACATAATTATTTTAAATACGAATGTCATAATTTACTGTACGACATTATATTTTTTGATAATCTTAATTTTAGGGGTGGTAGAGCATAACATCCTTTCACAGCTTTTGCTGCACTTATACTGCCACGCTCGTCCGTGGAAGTACCATCGTCCTTTATAAAATCGGCAAAAAATAAAGTATGCATGAATTTTGGGATGCCAGATGGCCATGTCTACCCTTTTCTTTTCCTACTCGTATCCCCTCCAAATCCTTAATCCCGACCCATCCTATCCAATAGACCCATTGTTTCCAATTTCCCAGGTTGACAACGCACTCGCAATCTTCCAGATGTTGCGTGTGTCCATGGTGACGGGATCACTTTCCATCAGGTAAACCGTCTGCTTATTTGTCTTCCTTTCCATAAAAAAAAATCTATTTTTATGTAGGCACTGAAAATTGGAGCACCATATACACCGTATCTTAAAAAAATCGTACAAAACAACTTTTAGACAGTTTAAAAACATACTCGTTATTTGAAAATTTATCCCGTTTAGGATCAAATGAGTGTGAAGTCGGGTTGGGAATAACTTTGAAATCAGCGGAGTTGTGGGACATTGCTAACAGTATGACTAATTAAGTCTTTGTGGTGAAAAACAAGCCTTATGTAATTAACCAACTACAAAAAAGTAGGCGTTTCTCAATTCGGCTGCTTATTTTTTTATGTACGTTCGCGCCTTACGCCGCCATTTATAAACCGATTTTAAAAAATCTTTTTTTATCTGATAGTGTATACTTCCGAAATGATCCCATAAAATAAAAAAAAACTTGTTCTGTAATCTGTTTTTTTAAATCGAAAATAACAACTACTCATATTTTATTGGAATTTTTCACTAGCAATATTCGCACATATCCCTACCATTGTTTCTTAACCAAAAATCGGTTCCGTAGTTTGTTTATTACATAAAAATAACGGAAAAAATATGTTTCGACATCTTTAAGGTGTTTGAATTCAACTTTTGTAATTTCCTGTCAATACAAACTTGTTACTTAATTCCAATCATAGTTGAGTATATAGTGAATATGTTGTGTTTGTAAATTGTGTTTAGAGTGTCATATAATTCGCGGCGTCATATGTTACGATAGTAACGAACTTTGCTCTTTTGCATTGTAGAATGGAATGCAGATACTGTTTTATAATGATTGCTCCTTGTTTTGATTATATATAGCGTGTTTATACCTCCTTATCAGGGACACGAGTGTCCAACTGCGCATTGATATTGACTGCCCTCAATATAAACGGTCGACGACTAGGACAAATTGTTATTAATTCAACGAAATAACACTAAACACAACAAACATTTTGTTTTAGAAACAAATAATTTTACAAATACAAGTAAAATTTGCTAGGTGGCAGAGCGTTACAGCTTTTGCTGCACTTATACCTCCGCTCCTTATAAAATCAGCCTAAAATAAAGTATGAATGACTTTTTGGGGATGCTGGATGGCCATTTCTAACCTTTTCTTTTCCCATTCCTTTTCAGATCTATTCTATTTAATAAACCTATTATATCCAATTTCCGAGGTTGCGTGAGTCCATGGGTGACGGGATCAATTACCGTCAGTAGAACCATCTGCTCGTTTGTTTTCCTTTCCATAAGAAAAAAAAGTTAATTCTAAATATTATTAGTAATGCGAACTTGATTTACTACTAAAACCCTTTTTGTTGTATTTCCAAGAATTAGAATTTCGCAATGAAAAATAACAATTGCAATGAATATATATTTGGATGCTATCTGATTACATGGTTGATTGGATTGGAATTAACGGAATTAATATTTATTGCAACTTATTTGAAACGGAACCGGTGATAATAATAAAATTTATGCTTTATCAATAATAATTGAATCATGTTTATTTTCAAAGGAAATTACAAAAATATTTTTTCAAATCAGTTCAAAAATTGCATATATATGTGTGTGAACATTCATAAATTTTGTTATTTTTATTTAAAAAAACAAACAAATAAAATCACTTTTTTTTAATTTTTTGAAATTTAAAATTAAAAAAAAATGCCGTAAAGTGCTCTATCATATAAACAGAGAATTTTTCAAAATTGGTTCATAAATGACGGAGATACGCACAAACATACATAAAGTCAATTTTGTTAATTTTATTTAATATATTTAAAAACAACTAAACCATCTTTTCTGATACCATTTGGGAACATTTCGAAAGAATACCCTATAAGATAAAAGAACAGTTTTTAAAATCGGTTCATAAATGACGGAGATATGCTCGAACATACATAAAAAAAATTTAAATATTCTTTATACCTTTTTTGAAGTGGGTTAAAAAATTACCTTAAAAAAATTACGTTTTCATCATAATGCGTATGATGGTTGTATATGTCTAGATTCAATAAAAAATGCTGACCTGTGGCGCTCTACGGTTGAACTCTTCCTCCGTGAGGGCAACTAGTGCTGCTCCATCCATTGAGAAGTACTCGGCTGGTACCATCGGCAGATTGAAGTGTTGTAGTGTGAACATGACCCATGACTTCACGTCCTCAGTACTCCATTGCATTGGATCTGTTCGATAATAATATTATGAAACTAACTTTCTAAATTAATAGATGTCTTAAAATTTTCTCCGAGCAATTCCAACGGCTAGTCTAAAAGGATAAACCAACGGAATTAGCAGACAGCTGTGCTTGCTCAATATTTTCTCCCTTCATGATATCCTTTAAATAACCTCATAGTAAGGAGCACTTTGAACCACAACTAAGCGCCATTAAAGTAACAGGGACTGACTTCTGAAGCGAGAAGGTTTATAAAGTTTATTACAATCGATCATAAAGATAGTGTTACTATAACTATTATCCGTTAAATGTTCATAGGCAAGGTTTAACGATACTACATACTTAAATAACACATAGATGTCACACAAAAATCTAATCATGATAAGCCATATGTTGCGTCTGTATGCTGCACTAATAACAACAGAGTTTTTCAGACTGTTGCTAAATTAAGTTATTAACATTCTTAAAAAAAATATGTTTAAAATAATTTTGAACTGTTCACAGAAATAAACATGTTTAAAAATTTACTAATAACAGAGAACAGTTCCCTGTAAAGTTATTAAGATGACACCACAAATTGTATAAACGAGAAATATTAACAAATGATTAGCGACACAGATCATCAATAATAGTAGATACAAAATTACGTAATCAACCGTTCGGATGAGAAGTTCTTGGAATCACATACAAAATCACTATATGCATAAGCAGAAATCACCGCGGCTCATACTTAGATATACTTTTTATCGAGTTTGCTCTGATGATTACGTCATGAATACATTGGCGTCACAATGGAGCACGGTTGTCGTAATTCTTTTCTATTGTCGTTAAAAGAGAAACAGTAAACTTTAAAAAAACCTCAAAACAGAAAGCTTCAGTAAAACATAATAATATATATGTATGTATAAAATTAGTCGATAACTAACTGTAGATACTGGAAATAAATTTATTTTCTTTAAGGAAGTATAAACGTTTCTAACATGTGTATCATATTTTTAAAATTGATGACTAAAGGTATTAAGAAAAATCTATGACTCACCCGGTGAGATTCCAAGTACTGTACAGGTATTGTCCACATCTCGTTTGGACTGTTCAATTGCCATTGAAAGCACACGGTCTATATCTGGGGCGACTAGAGCATCATCGCCTGTGCCACCAGCACCGCCGCTACTTTCTTCCATCTTAACACTTCCCAATTCTAAAGGTATGGGCCTCAGGTTCAGACGCTTCTGGAATGTTGTATCTTCAAGGGCGGATCTTAATAGGACGTGGTCCCTTGGTTCTTCCACTTCTATCTTAGGCGTGATATACGAATGTTGAATACTTTCTTGCAATATTTGGTTCTCCTTCAACAGTTCCTCAATATCAATATACTCTTCGTGACGTGAAACCGGCGACGAATATTGATTATAGCTGCCGTAGGAAATGCAGGAACCGGAAGGCGAGAGAGGGTAAGGTGAAGCGAATTCTGGGACTAATAATCTGTTGGGTTCCTCTTTGACATAGACCGGTGGGGAATATTGAAGGGAGTTATAAGGTGAGGGTGGTTGCAAAGCCACTGTGGGAATGGATCCTTCGTCAGACGAAGGAGACGGTGTTGGATAGCCTTCAAAATCGTACAGTCTTTCTAAGAAACTGTTGTTATCCTCAGGATACGGTGGAGGTGGCTTCGCATGTGGATTAGGAGAAGAATGCAACATGGGTTCAGGTGGTGAGGCAGCGCCTAGTATGCGCAGGAGATGATGAAGATCCGCAGGTGAAGCGGGCACTGTTCTCTCGCCCTGGGACGCTGACGGCGGGCTGCACCCGGACCTGGGTACTGTCTGTGGCATCTGTGAACAAAGACCGAAACTTATTATTCTCATCATATCAGGCTCAGAGTAATCAACCTCTAATCAATCCACGATTACCGTCGCGCCAACATTATCCCACAGAAATTTGAAGAACTAATCGTAAATACATTAGTTTGCCTCCAACCTACGTCACGGCGTACCATTTGACGTACTACCAGATGTCTCAAACATAACATTCTCTTCAGTTTCATGACTTGTTTATTTATCTAAACGTCAAAGAATTCTAAATTTAGATGTGACTAATGATTTCGCCCCCAGTTCTAATATTAAATCGTTTTATTACTCCACACGGCAAGAACATATTTTCATAAACAGATTATAATTAACAAATTGTTTTTTTTCTTCTCTTGGCAGCATCGAATCGCGTGTTAAATGGTTAGACGTATAGGCGAGTCAAAGTAGGCAAGAAATCGCAAATGACTTTTGGGTGATTTATTTGTTATTCCATATAGATCACACTTTTTTTTAAAGAAATACGTACTCCTAAGAAATTACCCATCGCGCCAAAATCTTGCACCCTACTAACTTAAAACCCTTTTCCTCTGCGAAAATCTTAAATGTTCAGGTTTGACCAGTCGGTCAAGATAATCCAGTGTTTTCTTGTATGCGTAATATTTTTTGTATTTAAGAACAATGACTTCGTTCTCACGTAACATCAACGTAATTGTCGACTGCAATCATATTATCTATTCCAGTTTTGTTCGTGAGAACGTGGAGATGGTATAGTGGGAACAAATAATGTAAATTTTAATGTCATCATTGCAATCTTCTACATATGAAAAATTTATAACGTTCCTGAACATATTTAAAAAAAAACAAAATTTGGTAAGCTTCTGTCTATCTACGAGCGCGTTTCATATTAATTCTATCTAAAATGTTTTACCAATAGTTTTTAAAATATTTGAGAACATGTATATAAAATCTGTAAAAAATTATATATTTTTAATAATATTTATGCGTGTTACAACCTAAGGTGTCAGGTTAATACGTATTGTATTACATATTTTAAGTCTATAACGCAAATGGTATTATAGACAAACTTAGATTTTTTTTAATGTTACTAAGACTACTGGCCATGCAAAAATAGAAGCCGGGGATGAATATATGAATAAATCTGGTTCGACATTACAAAACTACGCGAGGTATGCGGAAATATCTGTATGAAAAAGACGGCATGATATTATGACGAACGGATATTGTTTGCACCGAATATTTTACGCGATTGAGTCGTGATGTCAGTTGTCATCAGTTTATAACCATATATATGTCATAGCTTTTCCCGCATTAATTCATTTCTAAGTACATTCAATGCATTTCGTACAGGTATTTATAAAGGCAATCTCCTTAGCGCAACTCATCTCGTCTACTTAAATGTCAATGACCTTAACTGCTCTTGATCATTGTCAAAAAACTATTCTCGCCAATTTTATGCCACATTTACGCCAGTATGGCCGTTGTCTGATTTCTATGTTATCGATTTAAATATTAGTGCCATTTAAACTAGGATTTTAATTACGTTAGTGTTTTAAAAAGATAAAATCTATAGTATCGGCGCCATGCACAGCGTGACCAGTCTTAGCCAGTGTTACAATTTCGACGAGACCTTGGTTTTTTTTTCTCGAACAGACAACGCCTTAAAGCCTGTTAGCATGGAACCAACGACCGACGTATTTAGTCTATGATCACTTATGCTTTTCGGCCTAATCGCATCCGTATCCTATATCACGACATAGTTTAAAATTATTTCAGTATCTTATAAATCTATTCAAAATCGTGTATGTAGATAAACTAATGGCAAGCATTAGTATGGAAATCGTTTATTTGTTACTTATTGTAACTAACATCGTTGTTTGAATGTTAATTGACTGGAAACTCTATCTTTAAAGTCCTTATTTCCGAGTCCATAGAGAAAAACACACGTACACAAATGAAAAACCAAAATATCCTAACCAAGCAAGCGACGTTTAAGAACAAATTTATAGGACACTAATAGATACATAAACATGCCCCGGCTCTACACACGTAGCGTCGCTACACACAGACTGACAAAGTTTCAAGCGAAATTTTTACATAATCCAACGATAACGACCCCAGTCTCGTTACATAGATGTCTCAAGGAGATTAACTCAAATCGCCCATTAGTCTGAGTACAACGTGCTCTAACGTAATTTATGTCATCCATTACGGTGCCGGCTAATACGAACTCTAACATACGGTCGTAAACGTCTAAATTGCTTGACGTGGTGAGGGATGTTAGCAAAATTGCACACTGTACATTTCTTAACACTTAACCTCCCATCATCACATATATACAAATTGGACCCTAATCGTAGAAACAAAAGAGTATTGACAATCGTTATTCATATGTTTCTAACTAACGTAACATGTACATCACTAATGTATAGTTATAATTTGTTCGGTCTGACATAACCTAATCACTCACACATGCACCGGTGAGTGCAACCGTGTCACAATACAAATAAACGCACTCACACGTCCGCCGATCGTCAGCTGTCAGCTGGCCACTAACGTCGTAGCCATGCTCTACGGTAGAGCAGAGGTCGGTAGAGTCGCAGGGTCAGATTTTTTGGTCCATGGCGCGTGTGCGCCGTGAGTAGATCACAATGCCACTGAGCCCGCCGTCCGCGCACACCGCCTAAGACTCAATGGACGCCTGCGTCACATCGGGAAGTACGTTACGGTGCCAATATCGCAGAACTTAATAGAGTCCGCATCAAACAATAAGTTACGTTATTGTACGTCAATGCTGATCGATTAATTGCGTGCACAGCGTTGCACGTTTGTGTAAAGAAATTTGTCACCTAATTTGTTTTTGCAGACCCCTGTCAACTTCTATACAGACACCTTATTCGTGTCGCAACCTCTATGGCAACATTTATTTTAAACGATTTATTTTGAAGTTCGGAAATCAATGTATAATTTTTTGGAAATATTCAATAACTGTTTCAACATATATGAAGTATTATTGTTTTATTAAATGTTATAATTATAATCATGCTATTATTTCATATTTAAGGCACATTACATTAGTTTTGTATTTTTTCGTAGTTCTTCAAAGCTCCCTCAGAATTTACATTTTTGTCAAAATTATCATGTTGGCCTCAGATTTAAAAAGATGTAAAAGCTTCATAGAGTGATAATAAATATATGTTCTAGATTTTATAAAGAATCGTTTTTTCTTAATGTTCCTCGACTAAGTAACACTATATTGCCAATAAACGAATACGAATAACGTGTTGTCCAGGACCAGGATAGTGGGCGTTTATTAGGGAAGGTCTTCATTCAGCAGTGGAAGGCATAAGGTAGACAATGATGAAATAACACTGAGCAGTGTTCATATCTTCTCGTATAAATGTTCACCTTTTATGCCACATTCAATTTAAATGTTAATAACGTTACATTAAACACACATCAATGTGTATAAAATTGTATTATTCGTGGTTCAAAATCAAAAATTATATTTACTTTTCAAATTGTCTAATATGACGTCAATCTAGAAGGCGCTACTTCCTCACTTCATTCATGGTCTAATTATAACGCTTGGAATAAGTAGCAGGCACACAACCAAAACTTACATATTAACAAACACACTCAAACACACACGAGTGACGCTTGAGCACGTGGGAAAAACTTTAGGTCGTGATATAATTGTTTATAAACACAGTAGGCAACACAGTATGACATGCGAATCATAATATATTCAAACCATTATAGTCCTAATCACAAACATTTAGAGACGTGAACGGCTTGAAGGCTTAGCTTATTTTACACAACTTGATAGGCCGGTGTATGTTTAACCATCTGTTCCGAGAAATAGTTATGTACGTAATGCCAATGGAGAATAATTTAAGCGATTAGACGTTGGCTATCATAGAAATATTTCCATTTTTATCGTTTAATGCTTGACAAACGTTTCTGGTGTATTTTTACAATTATTTTTCTAAACTTTTTAATCGATAGTATTATAGTAAAGCTATTTTTTTTGTTAATTTACATAATATCACAAGAAATTTGTTATCAAAAATAACTAGAGTCATGTTAAGAAATAGTATAAGCTATCCGGCATCACGCTACGAGACTTAGGAGCCAGTAAAAGAACAGCAATTTATAGGGTGAACGTCTCTTCGAGAACAGAACTATAACAATATGACCGAATGCGATTTGTTTTCATTTAAAGTTATAGTATATTTTTAAATGCTCATTTTATGTTTTTCTCGTTATAATAAATTCAATTATATGTAATTTTATGTATGAATAGAACAAAAAAAAACACCGTGGGAAATGCTATTTGCATACCCAGATATTCAGTCACGGTATGACTCAGTCCAGAAAATTCCCGACTAAAAGTGACCGCGTCTAATGCAACTCTAATTTATTTCGCCGTAGCGAATGTTTGATTCGAATGTCATAAGGCTACGAGAAAAGCATTCGCGTCATACTTTAGACATCGACGAGCTCGAAGCGACAAGTTTGTAGAACTATATTTGCCATATGTGTGTCATATATGGTTATAGTTACGTGATAACTTTTAAAACCTAAGAATGTTATTATAACCTACGTATGTTCATATTCTATTTATTATTCTTTTGTATACATACTAATTAAATTGTTAAATTTGAAAATTTCAACAATTTTTTGGACCAAATGCTTTAAAAAACCGAATCTCCTTGAACACACACAAAAACTCTTTTCTAAATCGGTCCAGCCATCTAGGCTAGACTAAGCCCCCCCCCC
>JAOCPS010649648.1:0-10815 GCA_025505425.1 Graphium colonna | reverse complement strand
GACGTGTGCTTTTTTATTATTCGCGCGATAAATACGGGCTTTAGAAATGTTTACAAGAAACGTTTCACATTTTTATATGAAAAGAGTAGCTTTTTAGTGGATAACAATTTTTTATAAAATTCTGATTTATTTTACTACTTTATTGTAAATAACAAAATTTATGCTATAAATATGCAGGGTTAGTGGAGAGTCAATAACGATATTAAAGGAGAGCACCCGGTACTCGGTTGTCTGCCGAGTCACCGTATCTCACCCACGCCGTACCGGATATAATGCCTATGGGTTCCGTAATTAATTATTTAATATTCAATTAAGTTTACTCTCTGAATTAACCACTGATTTATTATTATATTATTTTTAAATATTACTTCTATTCTTTGTATACAATACCCACATATACGTCTTCGAGTATTAAAGAGAATCATCAGTCATCCTATAATTAATGCTGTTATTAGCAATAACAAGTAATTAATACTACTTGCCTTAGAACACTCTTACGTAATTAAACTTATCGAGATATAATGCATTTAACATGATAAGCGTATTGTGTGCATAAAAATATTTTACGCAAATTATAACATATAAATAGACTTTTAAAAGCAAATATGTATGGAAAAATGCAGCTAGCAATATTACGTAGGTTTATGTCTCCTCTTTCACATAAACATTATCATCTTCTAATCGTTTATCTTAAAATTCTGTCATCCGTAGTTTCGCCGGCGTCACAGTACAGAAAAAATAGATGCACTACAGTTTATAATACAAAGCTGATGCCAATAGCGGTGCTATATATTTCTTCAATCTTAAGCACTGTATCCAAAAGTAGAGAATCATTCGACAACTATATTGGTGTTTGCATGTGCATGTGCATGTAGTTGCAAAAATCCTCCATAAATATCATTCAATCTCATTGTATCATCGTAAAGTATGTTTAACACGGCCGCTGTATGAGCAAATAGAAACAAGAAGATGTATCATAGCTAGCTGTAGCTGCGATACTGAAAAGTTCTTATGTGCAGTTAGTCGTGCCATAAAAAAGTCTTTATTTGTACTAATGGTTAGCGGTTCCAAATTTGAATATATGTAATATCTTTATTAGTTCAGGACCGACATACTCCTAAGTTAGTAAATCATATATCTTTATTTACTTGCCTGTGACATAATTTAAAAAAAAAAAAAATAAACACTTCACAAGGACTGTTGCCATAGCTGATTTATTTAGCTATTATTTGGGCAATTCACCCAAAATGTTTACTTACATAATCAGCTCTATATCAGAGCTGCGGCGTCAAAAAAATCATTTTAATTATAACATACTCATAAACCAAATCAGTATAATTGCATAGATCTCTTAACATTTGGGGACTAAATTAAGCCAATGTTTTAATAACACATTGTTATTATACCCAGTTAACTTACAACTAATGCTGGGTGACCTAACTGATTCGTCAAATCGCATTGAGTTTCGAATAGATAAAACAAAAATAATTTTCAATGAACATATTTCTCCGGAACCGATTGCTATGAACGGTGTTTCTCTTGGGGTTGTTCAAGAGTACATTTATTTCAAAAAAATTGTGCAAATGGGTAAAAACAACAATTTATTTAGACGGATATAGAATAGATGGATACAGTTGGGTTGGGTAGCGTTCGGCAAACTACACCGGCCTAATGCCTAAGGAAAAAGTATTTGACATATGTGTCCTACCAGTCACGACTTACGGAGTCGAGCGTGAACGCTCATGGCACTGTTAGTCCACAAACTCAGAGTCGCTTGGTGGGCTACGGAAAGGGTAATGCTCGGAGTATCTCTAAAGGATCGTCTCCGGAATGAGGTGATCTGACAAAAAACTAAAATAACCAACATATCTCTCAAGCTTAGCAAGCTCAAAGCAGTAGACTGGTCACAATCCGCACACTGCAGTATGTATACAATTATATTGTTGACTACATGGAGAGGTAACACAGTATAACTAGATTCCTTATCCACTTCAAAGCCTTCTGGTTTATGGGATCTTTATTTCTCACCAATTGCAAATATAATTAAATTTATAACCAAAACTTAATAAATTAATATAAATACAATTTAAATAAAACAACACATAAACGTTAGTATGTAGGTGATAGCGATGGTACTTGGCGGTATGTCGCTTTGTACGCTGCACAAACTCAGCGCCAGGTATTATTCCGAACTATTCCTCAGAACACTCACCGTGGTAAGTGTGATAAAAATGCTAAGAAAAGCACTATCTCTCAACAAGGCCAGGGAATCAATCTGATCGGAGAGAACTGGGTCATCGACTATTCAAATAGTTCCACGTTGGATGCGGTCAAATGGAAGAAGCTGGTAAAGAGGTGCCCCAGCCCTGAGATAAGAAAAGTATTCCATATGTTGCCGGACTTTTAAAATGCTGCATGCGGTGAGACCGCTGGAAGAACTGCCTCCTTCTGCTGAGAAGTTTATTGAACATCAACTTGATTTTATCTTCCAAATGACCGCGAAACTGTACTTAACTCGATATGTTGACGCCGAGTGTTCCGATCGAAACTATGGCAAACAGAGAAGTGTTTTCAAAGTGAGGAGACACGAAAAGGGTTTCTGTTTTATGGTGAACGCGCAAACTTTTGTTTTCTGGGGGCTGAATTGGACTAAATTTTGTCGACTCATATCCGAGATTTTGTTAGGCAAAGTCTCGATTTCAGGCACAAGTTTGTTCTGGCACTCGTCGACGTGGCCCTTAGAAATATTTTGTACCAACTAGGGTACAAAAAGTGTCTACTGTATTGTGATCTGCATAACAATGAATGTTGCCAATGCGCAATAAATCATTGATATGCAAAAGAAACAGTGTGGGATATAGCACGCAGCCTTGTGGACACCAGCGTTCTTAGTCTTTGTACCGGAGCATGCACCGTCGACAACGGCCTTAATGCTCCGATCTGAAGGGAAGCTGGTTATTCGTAAAATGTGAACTTGGAAAGAAGCACTTTGCGCAATACCCGATCGAAGGCTTTTGCTACGTCCAAGCTGACCTTCTCCTCCTTGCTTTCAATCGCTTCTGCCCATCGATGGGTCAGGTACGCAAGTAGATCACCAGCTAATCCACTTTGGCGGAAACCGTATTGTCGGTCATTGATCAGACGGTGATCCTGAAGGTACTTGAGGAGTTGATTGTTGATAATTGATTCCATTATTTTTGAAAACAAAGAGGTAATGGCAATTAGCCTGGAGTTGAATGAACCCGGGCGATCGCCTTTTTTTGGAAGCAGGTTCATTAAAGCCGTTTTTCAAGATGACCGAACCACGCTTAAGGGTAAGAGAACCAAAAAAATCGCGTTAAAAATGCCAACACTGCAACTCTGTAGCGCACGTCCTCAGCACAATAGCGGTAATTCCCTCAGGTCGACTCAACTTATAGACATCAAAGCGCTTTACGCACTGCACTCAGGTGAAAGCGTATTTCTGGCATGGAGTGTTCACATCGCGGCATGGTTGGTCATGTGTTCCCTCTATCACCCAAATTCGAGTTTAATGTAAAAAGAGTGCACAGGAGATCGGCTTTCTCTTGAGTGGTACGGGCTAGCAAGTTATCCTCGCTGTGCATGAATGGTAAAGATGGCGTACAGAATTTCCCCTGGACAGATTTGGCGAAAGACCAAAATGTGCAAGTGCCCGAAGGCAACCAAACTTGTCTCTCGCCAATTTTGCCAATTTACTCTGACTTTGCTGTGGCTAGGATGTTTTTAAAGGACTTAGAGGCAAAATTGTACTCCTTTTTCAATACACTGGCGTTGTTTACATCGCAAGACGCCGCTGCCAGGGCCCAGGCTCCTTAGCATTCTTGAAAAGCTAACTTACAGGAGCGACTGAACCAAGGTCTTGACTTACCACCGATAGAGTCGACATGGGATGGAATATACATTTCTATACCCTGAAGCACCACATCGGAAATAGAATTAACGACAGCGCTTGGATCATCCAGTGAAAAGCAAATCTGCCTCCAGGGGTAGGATGCAGAAAAGAACCGCATCCCATCTCAATCTGCTGACCTATAGCGCTGACCTGCATACAAAAATGGGCACGTAATAGGCACCTTACTCCGGATCAAACAATGGTTGGAGGTTCCTAGTGGAGCGTTAACGGAGATCTTAAAATTATCCGGATGAGTAGAGCAGAAGGCCCAACAGGGAAGGCATTTGATCCAATACATCCAGAATTCGCGCAGGCGATGTGACCATTTGAGTTGGATCATACATCATAGCAAAGTCGTGGTCATAGAAATCTTCCCGCAAGATCTGTGGTACGTGAACTGGGCCATTCATCGCGGTGGGCATTCAAATTGCCGAGAATCACGATCTCTGCGGAGGGGATCGGCTGCAACACGGAGTATGTAACCGTTTGGACGTGGTCCAAACAAAGCCACAACGTACAGGCACGCATAGACGTGAGAGTGGTCGTCGCATCCATAGTGTGGACTCAACTCGAGGTCTCGAGAGAAGATATCCTCTATGACGTGAACACACACTCCTGCTCGATGCACAAATGAATGTGCTAGTTGATACCCCGGGTAACCGATGATGACGAGGTATCTGCCAGAAAGAATATCTGAGTCTCGGTCAAAAAGAGCAAGGCCCGCCTTGCTGTCTCAAGGTGATGGAGGATGACATTTAGATTTGAGTGCAATCCTCTGATGTTGCAGAAGTTGACAGCAAGGGTACAAGGGGGTGCCGAAGTGTTTTTGCGTCGTTTGCCTCTGACCGACCGAGACCGGTAAGGCCCCCTGTACAAATAGGGCTACCTGAGCACCTACACTCACTCCACTAACTGTACGCTAAGTGACTGTAGATTCCCAGTGGGAGATTCTCCAAGGTTTTTGATACCCCCCTGGGGTAATTGATCGTTGGGCTGTCATTGTGGGGATGGGCAAATCTGCACTCACCCGCCTAATGCAGAAGCTCTCAAGGAAGGAATTTCATGCCTTTGACCGGTGAGGTCGTTGTACTTATCCGGTTCAAACCGTGTCTTCGGCAGCAGCAAGAGCCACTACTGGTTCTACCTTCGTAAAATTGTAAATTCGCTTACATTTCCTTATATATATTCACTTTTTTATCATGTAACTTTAAATTAAATGTCAATAGTGAAGTTATCTGTTTATAAATTTAGTTGTTTTTTGTTTAGGTGTATGTTTTTTAATTTATTTTGTGCCAATATTTTTGCGTTTTTGTTTGCGTCCTGTCATTGGCATGGAATAATTGTACTCTCTTAACGTATTTTATGACATTTTCTTGTCATTTCTCCCACAAAATACATCTTTGTTTCTCTATCATCACCTATAAGACATACACTTTCTTTTCCTTGAATATATGAAAAATGTACCCAGTTATCAGTACTTTACTAAATGTACCATTATAATAAAAAATATAATAGCTCTATGGCACAACTGATTTACAATTATAGTACACGGAACAATATATGATACAAACCCGTTGATTTAGATTTGTAATTTTTAGTTTTACGTAGAAGAAATGCAGAAAACGCATACCCGCCTCTCGGGGGCAAGACGGGTTATGTCGGACTCTCACCGACTAAAATCTCCACGTTGTCCCACCTCGGCGCATATAGGCAGGGACACGAGAACGCTTTCACTCACTTCCACGACGCCAACAGCGCTGGCTGCCTAAGCTGCCAGGAAAGGCGCACTCGTTGTTCAGGTGTGCCTGAACCTACTTGGCCTCGCTTTTATGGGCGACAAACTCCCCCAAGTAAGCGCCTGAGACCTTGGGAGCCAAGAGAGAGCAATTGACAAAAAAGCGTCTGCTTCACTCCTGGCCCGGCAGGCATGGGCGCCTCCACCAGCCACCTGACCTCGCAACCCCTCCACCACACATCAAAGGTGGGCTCCACGAACCCACCTCGAGCGGCTCTTTCGGCCGACCGTTGGTTTCATCTTAGCTTCACCGCGGGTTGCACTATCCCGCAGCTACTAAGCCCGTGTTCTCGCCTTATCGTGGCAGCAACCCGGTCGGAGCGGACCCGTTGCTTTAGATACCTCGGCAATCATAGGTATTAAATTAACCATCCACAAAATACTCTCCAGGCTATTTTGTCGTAAACGTCTTTTTGCATTAAAAAAGATTTTTTTACGTATCTGACTATGTCCATATTGATGCAAGAATAAATAAAAATATGGAAAATGCAAAGGTATGAATGCACTGTATGATTAATTTGTTTACAATCGAGCCATGGAAAATCTGTGTTTATTAAGGTTGCTAAAGAAACATAATGCGGACTTTCGGCATTACGTACAACTTTATTTTCTATAAGTCTGCAGTTTGTGAACACGCTATTAAAGAGCCCAACCATTACATCAGATTTGATAGGCCAAAAATCCTCGCAAAAGAACACCGATTCCAAATTAAGAAATAATCACAACACTGACAGACCTAAAGACACTATAAGTAGTTACTGCGTACATCGAAACAAAAATTATTATTGTAGCCGAAGGTATGCAAGATTAACAAGTGACACCAGGACATCAAACACCTCAGTCATACCCGTGACCATGAACACTGTAAAGGGTTTGAAACGTCGGGTGATAAAATTTAAAAATAAACCGCGATAAAATCCGCAAAATTGTTCAATTTAAAATTTTAGCGACTTATTTTGATGCTTTAAAAATTAAATCAAATCTTCTTTTTATATGTTAAAAACTTTGGCGCAGACAAACATAAAAATAGCCTACAAATATATATGTAACAATTAAACCAATGATATGGTAGAAAAATATAATTACCATAAAGACTACCTGTACGTGTCGCTTCATTCGTGCTTTTACATAATTACAAACCTTCTCCCCGACGATTAAAATGTTCAAAAGACAAAATACTATAATCAAAGACACACTTTTATAAAACACGTGCTTTATTATTATTCGCACAGTAAGAACGGGCTAAACAAATGTTTACAAGAAACTTTTCACATTTATTTTGATCTGGAACCTACTCTTTTTAGAACGTTTAAACATTTAAAGTGGCTGGAGTTGTTTCCGGGTTTTAGGCATTTTTTCTGATTACGGATAACAAAAGCTTTTAAGGGAACAAAATAATATAGTGAATTTACAAAGCTTGACAGTGAATAAAGAATTATATTATACGAATATATAAAAACCCGTTCTTCTTTCACACCATGTGGTAGAAGAGACAGTATCGTTTAAACCGTTTTAGCATAAAATTTGTCTTTATTCTGCTTTTCTACCCTTTTCTTTTCCCGACTCATCCTATTTAATAAAACCTATTCTATCCAATTTCCCAGGTTGGCAATGCACTCGTGACTATCCGGATGGGCGATGGATACCATCAGCTGAACTGTCTGCTCGTTTGTCTTTCGTTCCATAAAAAAAACTTCCGATACCCACCTGGAATAACTGCGATATGCGACAGCTTCAGTTTTTTACGTTGAATATTTTGTACACATTATTTTTTACTCGCACTCTAATCCAAGCGACTTCAAGTCGCTAGATAGCTCTTTCTACCCTCTTCTTTGCTTTAATTCTATTTAGGTTTCACTTGACAATGCATCTGCAATTCTCAACGTGTTGTTGTGTACCAAAGTTGTCTCTTAAGATCAGGTGAACCAAGCTTGATGATTTTTTTCCACTCAACAGGGCAAACTCCTGTACCGTTAACTGATGGTCTAAATATAAAGTAAACTAATATTTATTGATTTCATTACTTTATTGTAAATAACAAAATTAATGCTATAAATATCGTACTGTATGACTGGTGAGTCACTAGCGATATTAAAAGAAAACAGTCGGTACTCGGTGGTCATTATAATTATTTAATGATATTAGACTCATCGTTTTTGGTCAAATGTTCTAATAAATAAATGGTGCGTGGATATAGTTCCGACAGCTAACATAGGGCAAGCGGCGTAGTTCATCAACCCGAAGATTGTGGCCGTCCGCGCCGTGTCCGCTAGGATGCCCATGCCGTAATCCATTATTTAACTTTCGATTAAGTTTACTCATTGGTCAATTCATATAACTTTTATTCTTTATATAAAAACCCCACATATAACGTCAACGAGTGTTGAAAGTAACTCACCAGTCATCCTGTATAATAAATAATGATGTGGTTAGCAATAAGAACTAATTCATTTTACTTAGATCGAACACTTTCGCGTAATTAAACTTATCTAGATATAAAAACAAATATAAAGCATTTAACATGTTAAGCGTATTGTGTGCATAAAAAACCAATATCTTAAACAAATTCGTATACCCTTAAGTTTTAAAAACTGTCACAAATTTATATATAGACTGCATTGTATAAGCAAATGTATATATGCGAACAGGTACAACAGATGCAGCTAGCAACAGAACAGGCTTTTGTGCCTGCTTTAACATAAACAGTATCATCTTCTGGTCATTTGTCTTAAAATTCTGCCATCCACAGCAATATACTGCCATTTCGAATCTTTCCGCCGCCGTCGTAATCTTCTGGCCTTGATGACAGTAGAGAAAAAATAGAAACAAACCATGGAATATAACTGGAGCGAAATTAAGGCATACATCGAGAGGTAATACGAAAAATAAACACATCGTTATAGCTTCCAAACCAAAGCTGACGCCAATAGTGATGCTATATATTTCTTGAATCTTCAGCACTGTACCCAAAAGTAGAGAGTGTCTCGTTATCAAATTCTTGAGTCGCTCGACAACTATATTTGTATCATCTAGTTGCTGAAATCCTTCTTTGATATCATTTAAACTCATTGTTTCTTCATAAAGTACGTCAAACATGGCCGCTGTATGAGCAAATAGAAACAAAAAAGTTGCATCATAGCTAGCTGTAGCTACGATAGCAAACAGTTCTTGTGCAGCGAGTAGAGCCATACAAATTTCTTTATTTGGACTAACAGTCAGAGGCTCCAAACCTGAATAAAGAATTTTTTTATTAATTTAATGATACCCGACTCCAGCATATGTAAATTAATAAATCACGTATCATCTTTTATTTGTGTGTAACATCATTTTTTGAAATAATAAAGAGATACAAAGGGCTATTGCCAAAGTTAATTTATATATTGTATTTGGGCAATCGACCCAAAACTGGGATGTGAAGAATTTTCATTTTAAATATAACTTATAAACCAAAGCAGTATAATTGAGTGGATTTTTTTAAATTTGGTGATTTAACTAATTTAATATTTCAATTGCACATTGTTTTGAGAAATAAGAACTTCCAAAGCCTGTACTCAAGTATCCAAGACTTTGGAGTTGACATTTGATTAAAATCTCTTGAATTGTTAAAAACAGTTTATTCATTTATGTACATTCATTTCTCTGTCTCAAAACTCTCATTTAATTTTATTTATTTTTTCGGTGATTTTTCATATCATACATAATACATTTAAATGCAATATATTACATTAGATTTTCGAATCTACCAACCTACACAAGAAGCTACGGAGAATTCGTCGATGTCAGAAATTCTCTGCGGAGTGTATATAATTACTTCATTGACAAAATGAAAAAGGTAACACAGTATAACAAGATTCTTGATCGACTTCAAGAATTGCTCGTGATTCTTCAGGCTCCTATTTGATTGGATCACCATGTCATCATTATTTTTTACCATTTGCAGAACTTTACCTAAACCCTTTCTGTAAATTTAATTATATTAGTAACCTGGACTTACTAAATAATTTAATTAAAACAGCACATGAACTTTACTATTCAAAAATATTTTATATTACTACGAAGCAAAGTTAACTATAAATAACATCATTGAAAAGCCAGTAATGAGTGGATCGAATTTCATGTTTTTAAATTTTCTAGATTTGTCTCCATCCCCAGTTACCGCCGGCATCTAGAGGCCGCCACGCATGCTGACATAAGTTTACCATTTACACTGAGATTCATCGTTGGTTTTTGGATCGTTTGTATTACTATCAGCCCTTAACTATCATGACTTTTTTTATTTATTCTTTATTGTTAATGCCTTAATAAAAAGTATAACATAGGGAATTTAATGCCATTCGGAATTCTCTCTCAGTCAACCGTGGGCGTGGTGAAAAAATGTGGAAGGTACAAAAGTAGGTACTAAATAGTAAAAAGTGATAAAGTGAATATAAATTACATTACACTTTTAATATAAAACAATATAAATATTTCCTTAAATAGAAATATATAAACATTATACATAAATATAAACACACATAAATATGTATGTACACGCACGAACGCACGCCCGCACACACACACGCACGCCCGCACGCACGCGTTAATGAACACACGCGCATTAACATATTCATTATTAATATTAGTATTGATTTATTTTATTCATTCTTGTTATTTTACTAAACTTAATATCTTATTAAATATATTTCGTTTAATACATGTAACTGATATAAAGTTGTACGCAGACGATATTGTATCTAGAGGAAAGAAACTGGTATCCGATACATAGCTAACGCTATTTCAGAAATTAGGACTTCAATGAATGACTTTTGTTTTAGTTTGTCAAATAAATTACCTTTTTATTACGTAGGCTTTAATATTTTTTCTCGTCTGACTGGGACATCTAAACATAAATAACAAACTATAATACGTATTGAAATATATTAATATATAATACATATATATGAAATAAATAATATAATGTATATAATATAAATTAACTTTATATTATACATAAAAGAAATAATAATATAATATTATTATTATTTATGGCGTGAGATATATTGACTAATATGATCATATTTCCGAAGGTTAAAAATAAATCTAATACAATTGTTGAAAATGCGCTCTA
>JAOCPS010649428.1:0-10818 GCA_025505425.1 Graphium colonna | reverse complement strand
TACGACCTACAAATAGTTGTTTCGGATCTGGGTGTTTGTCTTTGTGCGATTTATGTTTGTAAAACGCCCTTGTAACAGAAGACTTTGATCTTATAATAAGGGCAGCGTATTTGTTAAAGAAAAAAAAAATAAACTGTTATTACACACATTACACTTAAATATAATGAATTATGTATATTTTTATATTAGGTTATGTCATGTCACATTAAGTCTGCTTTGGTCCTTTCGTACCTCCTTAATTTTTTTCGTATTTATCGATTAACTAGTAGAGAACACTTAATCGTGTTAAGTCTGCCGTCGTTACAAAAAGTTTTAAAATAAATAAAAGAACTAGGACAACCTGGAAATTGTTGTAGGACACCTGTACCCGTAAGGTGGCTTGACTGAGCAAATTTAAATAATTTACTGCATTTAATTGTAATTGAAAATAAATGTTTGTAAAGGGAATAAAAAGGCTTATTTATTATTACCTGTTGGCACGATAGCAAAAACACCCTCCAAACGGCTTTTTTCAAAGCCAAACCAAAAACTGGAAGTTCCACAAACATCCCTGCCCTAACGGCCATATTCATAAACATAATCGCCTCCGAACCCAGGTGGGCCGATGTAAACTCAATATGAGCAAATGGGGGTACAGGAATCGGCTACTCAGTGCGAGTATGGTTTCAACCCCCAGACAATGTCGCACCTTTTAAAGTGTCCTCGATGTCCTGCGACATGCAGTGCCCACCTATGGGCTACTGCAGACAACGCAGTTGCTGTGGCCGAATTCTGGGCTGGCACTGTCTGAGTTTTTTGCTAACGACACGAAGAAGAAGGAGAAGATTAACTGTTTGAAAATTAGGTTTTATGTTATATTATATGCTAGTATTATGTTTATTAATTATTAATCCAAAGTAGGATTTAATGAGTTGGGTTACTCTATTTCATATTTTTTAAACAGATTAAAAATCTCAGGTAAATGATACCACAGCCATTAAGTACTATACCGAGTATTCAATCTTGAAAACCTATTCTATCCTATCCTACCCTTTGTTTTTTTAACATTTTTAGTAAAGGCTATTCTTAAACATTTTTAAAAAACTGTTTTCATCCTATTTCTTTTTCTTGGTATCATAAGTTACATATATATGTATATATTTTGATAAAATTATAATCTGAGTTTGAATGCGCTCACATCGGAAACTACTGTTCCGAATTAAATATGTTTTTTGTTGGATATCCCGTCAATCGGGGAAGGCTTATCAATATACTTTGTTGAAAAACGTATCCTACTAAGATATTTTTTTTTTCATTTTATAATTCATCCATATATAAAAAGAGCAACCTTTAAAGACACTCTCAGAATTTCTGCGAGGCATCAATCTCTATACGAGCTATCTCCATTTCCCATCACTCATTTCCCCGTTTTGGCTCCTTCCCAACGATTATCTATCCAGTTCTTATTAAAAAAAATATTGCTTAAATATCCTTTTTGTTACATTTTTAGATCATTTGATACAATATAACAAATAAAAAAATCACAACAAAAATCTACTATTGAAAAGAGTATTCTAAGGCTTATTTTGATATAACTAAGTTGACGTAGGTGCTAAACCTTTAACTTTGCCATTGCGCGTCGTCGGTTCGATTACCACCGGGAACAATTATTTGTATGGCTTATAGATAATTGTTTCGGATTTCAGTATTTATGCATGTGGTATTCATTATTGTAAAACACCAAGCCATCAAACTTATAGTTAGGAGAGCGTTTTTTTTTATTCAGTAGTTAGAGCAAAAAGATGGAAGTTTTTAGTAACGCGGCTATGTGATGCATTTAGTTAAACTATACTGTCTTTGGTTCGGGAATATTATGTTGTTGTCACTTTGGATCGTATTTGTTCCAAAGACATGATCCCCTTTAGGAATAAATGTGTTAGAACGTAAAATCGATTTCTGGTTAATAGTAAATAGAGATCATTCGGAAGTTTTAAGCATGTCTTTAAGATCAATAAATTAAACGGAATATATATTTTCCAAGCAAACTGAATAAATAAAAGTTACTTCATTTTATGTATTAATTTACATTAAAGTACTTAGTTTAACGTTTACTCTTTTTGACTTTATAAGTAAAATAAACAATCAAATCCTCATAAACTTCATGGTAAATCTTGTCAATAACTTTTGAATTGTATTATGTGGATGTGATGTATAGAAATGGTCTATACATCACATTTATATAATCTTATAAACGAATTTAAATTTTTTCTTTAAAATTAGCTTTCTTTACTCCACCAAAATTTATGCAACCTAGTCAGCTCAATTTTCGTAAAAAACTTTGATTTACTCGATATTAGTCTGAGGAATTCCAAATATAAATTATCTTTAGATATATTTTCAACACATTGAAAACAATTTTGCATTGTTGACGTTAAATAATATTATCGGTTTATAATTTCTTAACATATACAAACAGTATTCTACATTCATGATACAATGGAAACATTTTAAGTTAAAAAGCAACTGACATAAAAAAAAAATATTTAATTTCTTTCGTGTCGGTAGATATATTCGCTTTAGATAAATTTTTTGATTCAGTTCAGATCAAATTTACTTTAATTTAGAAAAACTTAACCAAAATATTCTTGTTTCGACTTCTTGTTAGATTTAACGGAAAATGCGTTTTAATATGTTGATTTTCTCTCAAAAATATTCTCAGTACCTGACATCGGATCTTCCCAGTGTGTTTAAGCGAGAGATGTACAAAATTTCAATTTCAATAGTTTGGTTGTTGCGGGAACACGTGCAAAACTGCGGGAAGAAATGATACTAGAAGCAGTTCTGCTAAAAGGATGGAAGCACAGTACCTTTATTCCTTCGCCGGTTTTCTCCTGCTTCTCTGGACACCTCCAGCACGACCTTTAGCACCCCTTTCAGGTTTCTTTAAACGATATTTGCGGAGCACGTCAAGGCAACAGCAGCCATTACATCTAAATCAACGAGCGATCTTGCACCTGCACTGTGCGGGAAAGAAAAAACATTACCAACCATTAAATTTAAAAAGAAACCAAACATTAATCCGTTTAAGGAAATTCGAGATGACTCGAAATTTACTTAAAGATTTTATTGTGAGTAGTGTATTGTTTTTATTTTTTTTAAAAAAGGCACTGACATCGAGAAAAGCATAGAAACTAAAATAAGAAAATAAAGTTAAATTCAATATATAGTACATAATAATCTTTCTGATTTTCGATACGGTTGATCGTTACTGTTTTCCAAAAATTAGATGGCATTTAAATATGTGGTCTTTTTGCAGAGTCTAGTGCAGAAAAGTTTATACAAATCTAGTTTTGTCCTACCTGTCAACTCGACCTACCTACTTTTACGTACTATCCTGCTATTTACTTATTATCGATCTTCTAAAAAAGCCATTATTATGTGAATAGTATATCATCCTCGCCACGAATGTAAAACCTACTAGGCTTGGCCGCGGGGGGTTCTTATGGATGGTTCATGTAAGAGTTTTCTTAATAAAAATATAAATCCCTTTAATTTTTCGCTCGCCGATATTTTAACATATAATAAGGTCCATGAAAAAAAATAGAAGAATTAAGTCATAAACTGTGCTAAAATTATTAAAATATTTTATAATATTATATTTATGACTTGATACTGATAAAAACACAGTTTTATTTTTACATTGTTGTTAGTCGTCCCCCACTAATGTAATCTTAAATATGTAGACATAAAAAAGTGATAAAAGGAAACAACTTTTTGGGTATAATTTTTATTGAACTTCTTTTGCGTGTAACAAATAATTATTATTTTAAATATTGAAGGACTCTATGTAAAAAGTGACAATTTTGAGATTTATATTTTTTTGATAAATTCATGTTTTCTATAGAATTAGTTATCTGAGCAAGTAAAAAATTTAATTTTTTCCTTAGAAGCACTATTTTCATTACAGTATAACGATCTATGTAGCATAAATTTTAAAGTCCATGGTCTTTAGAGTAGTTTAAGAGTCATACGCGGGGAGTTCTTGCGATACTTTGTTAATGTTTTTGGCCAATTAGCCAAACAGAAACTTATATGTCAAATGACACAAATGCCGAATCATCCAAAGTTTCATAGACATCAGAATTCAGTGAGTTATCAATAAAAATTTGCATAATATTACCTAAAATCTTTATTTAGTGTAATCCAAACATAACAGCCCATGACCCACACTAAATTTTTTTTATTTTTAAAGAAAAGCAATCATTGTTAAAATTAACAACGTGCATTGAAAAAACTAAAATGTGTACATAATAACCACTATGGTGCTCTTAAGGGATCCCCCTTAGTAAATATGAAAGGAAAGTTTCGTTCATATTAGTTATTGAGTAGTAAGGAAGTATAAATACGTTGTTGATGAAGATAAGACGGAATTTTGGGTTTTACTAGAGCGAGATTAAGGTGTGGTGGGTTAATTATACATTAAAAATTGCACATTCCAAAAATTTTACGATTTCCGTCCATATACGGGGGTGTTTTGTAGTTTATGGTAATATGTTTAAGGTATGGGGTTGACATCTGACGTCTATGTAGATAAAAACCCCTAATAAAAAAATATTATGTCCAAGATCTCTGAATTTTTGTTATTCATCTTATATTTAGTGTTTATCTCTTAAACACACATATGTATATGGTATTTACCAAACAAACAGACAAACTAGTTAGTTAATAACAAAATTTAACTGAACTATTAGTTTTCAAAGTATTCCTTCGTTGAGAATTTGCATTAACACAAGTAAAAAAGATAACGGAATGTATTTACAGTCTTTATTTATAATTATTTTTATAGCCAGAAAAATATGCGCAATTTGATACAAAAAAATAGAATTTTATTTACTCTTGCAATATTTAAATTAATCTCGTGTATTTTTAAAAAATAAATGAATGAACAATATAGTAGAGTAGGTGAAGCAGAGTATTTTGAGATTTACCTTGAGTTATTCCTTTCAATATAAAACAAAAAGTGACCCCGTAAGAAATTTAAAGATAACATTTTGCTTTTCATTTTGCCTGTTGCCACTTTCCCACTGCCCCCGTCTACATAGACATGTCAACCCCATATCTTAAACATATTACCATAAACTACAACATATCCCCGTATATGGACGGAAATCGTTTAATTTTTGGAATGTGCACTTTTTGGTGTATGATTCACCTACCACACCGTAATCAAACGCGCTCTAGTAAATCCCAAAATTCCGTCTTATCTTCATCAACAACGTATTTATAATTCCTTACTCATCAATAACTTATATGAACGAAACTTTCCTTTCATGTTTACTTAGGGGGACCCCTTAAGTGGACACCATAGTGGTTATTATGTACACATTTTAGTTTTTATTAATGCACGTTGTTAATTTTAGCTATGATTGCTTTTCTTTAAAAAACATTTTATAAATGTGACGCATCCCCTACTCGGAAAACTCCAAAAACTATCTAATCACGTGTATCCGGAGTCACAGTGCTGTTTCCGCTTCTAGCGCACCACGATCGATATAATTTCGTCACTTCGTCAGTTGCAAGAAAAATGAAGTAACCGTAACGATCAGAAAACATCTTTGAACCTGTGTTTTAACTTTATGCCTATGACAGATCAGGTTATTTTATAGTAACTAATAACAAGACCAGTTAACATTAATATTGTGCAAGTGTTCTTTGCGCCCGAAGAACTACCGATGACAATATTGAAGCCATTCTACGAGGACATCAAAAAACTGTGCACATTATACAGAGTACAGAAATTATAAATTTACAAGTGTAACATCATGTTGAAAGATTTTAATTCAAAAATTGGAGATACAATGGCTGAAAGAACGTTAAGTAATTTGGTATCGGGGAAAGAAATGAACGTGGACATCACTTGATCCAATGCAGCAAAGAATAACAATTTGATGTCACCACAAAACATAATTAGAAACCAAATATATTTCACCTTGGATAACAAGCGTTTTGGACAGAGTTTTAAATATATTGAAACATAACCATGGGTAGACATTAGCTCTTTATCGATTAAGGTGAAAAAGCTATCGATACCAAACAGAAAACCTTAAATAGCCGTTTCAAGATTAAGGGACCTAGATACAAGACAGAAACTACAAGCAAGGCATTAAAACGGCATGCATGAGCTTTGACTATAAGAAATTGCTATCCTGAAGGACCCTAAAATAATTTGGGGTAATCTGAAATCCATTAGAACTTGTTAGAAATAATGATTAGGTAATTGATGATATTCTCCAACACATAAGAGAAAGACGATTGGCGAAGAGCAAAAATGCAAAGAAGTACCGGGAATTGTAAAGGATAAGGTGTAGAAGATAAAGAGATACATTTAGGATGAACGAGGAGTGCCAAAATAGAAAACCTACAGGAAAAGCATGATCACTTAAGAGTCTACGAAGTGTTTCAACTTTTCATTCCTATTCTTCCATTATGTTATGTTAATACATATTAATACATGTTAATAAATAACATTTGCTATGCCTATCTTAAAAAAGCTAGTAAGCTGCGAAAAGTATATAAAAAGATTATTGAGCGACTTGTAGTCAACATAACTTGAAACATCCTAAGAACACTGGACCCATTTCATGCAATATCATCTGCATAGAGTGGTAAAGCGGTCGGGCCCGACTAGATCCCTAGTGAAATCTAAAAGCTGTTAAAAATGATAATTTGTTTATTATCAGATATCTCTATAAAGGAATTACTACAATGGAATAATATCCAAAGACTGCCTAAAATCTCCTTTTGTTACTCTCCCAAAATCATCAATGTCGAAAGGTGCGACAAGTACAGAACTATATCTTTGATGAGACATATTTTGAAAGTATTTTTGAAGATGATTTACAACAGAACTTATAAGAAGACTGAAGGATATCTTTTATATACACAGTTTGGGTTTAGAAATGGATTCAGTACACGTAACGCACTTTTTAGGTACCTCGTGCCCATGCTACGTTACTTGGACAAGAGTCGATGCATTTATATCTCTTTTCTGAACAATGTCAAATGGTTTTTGATTTAGTTTAACATGATAAACTTATTAAAGCTTTCTGTAATACTTGGTTTCAAAAGACATTAATATTATCCGAAACCTGTATTAGTAGTAAGAAGCCAAAGGTCAAGTAGACCAATATCTAGTGGACGACATTGATAATATGCGTGGAATACGACAAGGTTGTCTGTCACAATTACTTTTTAACATGTACACCGAGGCCATTTTAACAACATAAGTACATTTGAAGGCATAATAGTAAATGGGTTGGCTATAAATAATATAAGATTTGCTGATGACACAACATTACTGGCAGCTTATTTGGAAAAAGCTACAAAAATACTGAAACGGGTAGATATAATAAAGCTCTAAATTTGGATTTAACATCAACCTTACGAAAACAATGCATATGACTTTGAGAAAATCGTTAAGTCCTTCAATTAATCTGAAAATTAAAAATCAGACTGTTCAAAGAGAAAGTTCGTATAAATAGCTAGTAGTTCTGATTAATTGTAGGCTGTAGAGTAAATGAGCAAGGCGATCACAGCACCGAAGTGAAATGCCGAATAGAAATGGCACGTAATGCATTTCTGAATCTGCTACACTTTCTCTGTAATCAAAATCTTAGTTTAAACCCTTACCAATTCACACTTAATAATTTTCATTCAAAGCCATTTGTTTAAAATATTTTGGGTTTTAATTACTATTGTAAAATATATGAAAATTTTAATGGTAACAAATTGCAATATGGCGTAAAAAGTTTTATTAAGAAATGATGATTGATGTACGAATAAATATCACACGGAATAGAAATTTTATTAAAAGTGTATTCCGCCTTTCTTTTACTGATAAAAATCTCGGACTTTCATTAGAAATGGACTAATTAAATATTCATTTATTTTCCAAAATTTTTCGATAAACTATACTATCTGTCTAGTCTGTCCCTTTCTTTATATTATAAACAGAATTTATAATATATTAGATATAAATGATCCAAAAAGATGTATTTTTTTAAAGATAGTGTCATGATAATTCTATCTTATAAAAATGAGATTATTTCGATGAAGAAATATAGAATAATTTTTATGAAATGAAGATAATGAGCTAAATATAACAATTTATGAAGATAAGGTAAATAACCATGAATGCCAATTTTCATTAACTACGAGTAAAACTTTTTAGGAAATATTTTAAAAAAGAGCGGTTTGATAGTTTCGGAAAAAGTTATGAATTGTTTCTACTAATTAACCTGCACTATAAATAAAAAACAAGACTAAAAACTAATTCGATAGCATAATCATTCCGCTGTGTCAAACCGAAAAAAATGTTTGTCTTCCCCGAAAATTTTACTACAACGCCATTGTTACCAGTTAAATAATTTAAGTAGTTTCCGCATCCAAAAGCAATTCAATGGTTAGTCCTGTCAATAAACAAAGTGAAATTGACACAATGGAACGTTATTGCTATTAACTATATAAATACAGCTGGCGACTTTAATCTGTTACTGATAAACATTTCCGTTAGTGAAAAATAATAAAGTTATATCAGTTTGTTTTGTACCAGGGCTTAAATACGGAATTCGAATTAACTTTTTTATGTTAACTTAATTGTAATTATTACACACAATAAGCAATGCTTTTGCGGCAAATTAGTTTCTATTCTCTGACGTTAAGTAAGTATTATAAACATTATCCCTGTTAACAATAAACGCGGATTAAACTCGGACTAACTGATCTTTCCTTTTGCCGGATTAAGCGTTCATTTTGGCTACTTAAAGTATAAGTCAGTGAACGAAGTGTGCTCCATAATGACCATTAACGTCGACAGTTATTTAAAATATATTACATTTATATAAGTATCGATTTTTATAGGACATAAAAGTATAAATATACTTAAAAAATCGTAGTATATCGATTGATAGGAATGAGGAATAAAAGGTACAACATATCAATCATATCATATTTTAGATATTACAAACAATATTTTGTCGTAAAAAATTTTTGCTATTTTAGCAACTGTGGCAATTTTTTTTTAAAGATTTCTCTGGCGTAATGTATATGCATCCTGTTATTGTTTCCAAATATTTGATCAGACATTTATTAAGCGAAATTACTTACATAAAATTATTTTAATTTAAATAAAAAAATATTGACTTAACTAACGACTAACGTATAGCCCGGTTTTACGTGGCTTAATCTAGTGGCTAACTTAACTGTCTGAAGACTCTCTAAAGTAAATAAATAGTGATTTTTCAAAAGAGACGTAAGGTTCTCAATTCAAATTTTTATATGTTTTTTTTGTGTAGGTTTACGCTTATCTCCGACATTCATGAATCGATTATAAAAATTCTTTTATCATCTTATAGGATATTCTTCCGAAATGGTCCCATTAAATTGTTACGAAAATCGGATTAGAAGTTTTTCTTTTATATCAAAAGAATAAAATTGATTTTATATTAATTTGCGCGTATCTTATCATTTATGAACTAATTTCAAAAATTATTTGTTTTATATGATAGAGCATTTTTGTAGATAGTCCCAAAAATAAAAACAATAGGTTTATGAGTTTGTTTTTTAAATCAAAATAAGAAAATTTCGGAATGTTCGTTCGTGTTTTCGTGCATGTGCACGCGCTGACTTTTTATTTTTTTATAACGCGGGTAATGCCTTTATTAACTTCGCTGTCCGTGCTGCGAGGGCAGCAGGGAGGGCTTCGAATGAGGATCTCAGCCAAATGGCAAACTAACCATTAAACCACGTGATGTTCCTCCTTCGCCTGACCGGGTCGTAGTATCTACGTTAGTTTAACCAGGGCCGGGCTAGGGTTGCCTCTTTGGGCTCCACTCGTGTGTGGAGGCGGTAGAAATTAAGCCCCTCCCCTCACCTTATGATACTCTCCTCGGAACAATATTGGGGAGGACATCCTTCACATTGGAGCCACGGAGTACTGTGCACTGCGCCAACAAGAGTGGCGCGTTGATCGTCCCAGCCCGTGCACACGGCGAGCGTATGCTCGGCCGCGTCCACGACGCTGGATGCGCATTGGTGACACCCGGGATCCAACTCAATCCCTACAACCTCTCACAAGTAACGGTCGAAATATCCGTGCCCTGTGAGAAGCTGCGTCAGGAAGTACGTCGGCTCTCGATGTCTTGCCTCCAGCCACTGGCGTCAAGGTCATCTGTCCCGGATGACCTTGACAAACCTTTTGCTAGCCGACTCGTCCGCAAACCTTTCTTCCCATCGCCGAAAGAGATCGTCGCGACTCTTTCTCCTTCAGCGAATGATCTCTTCCGGGTATGGTTTCTCACCCCTCAGCCGCATCAGCGCCCTTCTCCGATAAACCTCCGCCAGGCCCTCTGCTTCGAGGTCCCAGGGTATTTTCCCGGATATAAGGTACGCCACCTTGGAAGACACGGTACGATACGCCCTGGAGGGCCTCTGCGCCATTATCCACTGCACACTTCACAGCAGGACCATGTTCTTGGCGCTCAAGGGCCTCACCGCCTTCATACTCATATTAGCGTGCCTTAGAGCACCCTACACAGTCATACAGGCGGCGGCACACCCTTCCCGCTCTCCTGCAATTGGGAAGCAGCCTGGCGAGCATTCCTGCATATGACATTAGCCTTGGTGCCAGTATCTGGAAATGCTCACACGAACCCCCATCGGCTGTCGAGGACGGGACCTACTTCATGATCCAGCCGACGGCGATGGAGGTGTCGGCCGACCAGTGGCCTCGGACTTCTCGAGGGCCACTTTTAGGCCCAGCGCCTCGATGCAACTCATCAC
>JAOCPS010649317.1:0-10818 GCA_025505425.1 Graphium colonna | reverse complement strand
TAGTAAGATATACTAAAGTTTTGAGGTACCTTGGTCTTTTTATGTTCATCGTTTCAAAATTTTCTTTCGACCGACTGCGATCTCTTCAAGTTGAGAAACTATGACAAGCTAAATTTTACGCTGCAGTAGCCCCACCTTCCACCTTTTTCGTCTTCAACTATCTGTCTTCCGCTGCTTGTCGGTGGTTCTCGACGTCTGTTTCCTCTATTGTACATTCTTTACACTTGTTTGTGTATCTAAATTAATTAAAAAAGAACAAAATGAACGACATTAGTTTCACGATAAAAAAAAATCCATACACAACCAACCCTAGTGCAGTTAGTGACGCCAAGGATTTATTTCTCGCGTCATTACGGATCTACCGGGATAAGATTGCTTGTCAGCTGTCCTGACCAATCAGCTGCTCAAGGACTAGGTGTTTATAGCTAAGTCCCACTCTTGGTAGGTCAGCTACGGTCAGTGTCAAACTTTTCACTAACGGGGTGTTGGATCTTACAGTACAGAGATCATGTTATTCTGGGTTTAAATTTTTTACAGCGTTAATGGCCGCGACATGGTTTTGTTCAAATTCAATTTATCTGCGGTCAGAGGTACTGAATAGTTTGGAATGAAGGACCAATATGTTACAGACGCCAGACAGTACCTCGATATATTTATTATCAAGGTCTGACTTGATTACAAGCTCTTTAATAATAAGTGAGAATAAAACGATCGTCCTTCCAGCAAACTTATTTTATTCTGTCGCGTTCTCGTTACTATGATATGATATTACTTTCATTTTATATTTTCGTGTATTGACACTAAGACATATACAAGAAGAATCACGTCAGATATGGAGACGAAAGCGTCAGCTACCGATGTAAGTGATGATGCTTAAGATCAGCTTCTAATATTCGTTCCTAGGACGAATGACGACATATCTGTGAGAGTTATTAAAGTTATGTTATTTAAATTGATTGATTTTGAATCGTTATTAAGAAGAAACTATAGCATCAATGCAATTTCCGTGCTAAACATTAATAAGCGCTAGAACACATACACAGAAACATGGGTGAACTACATCAGGTTCTGGTTAATAGAATTATAACCGAACTAGAAAACAGGAGTGGTATGTTTTTTCATTTCATCATTCTTGGAAAAAATTAGGAGACTCGATATCCTTAAAAAATACATTAGAAAAATGGATAGACACATCAATACCAACAGTTCCTCAGAAATGAAAGCAGATCATGGATGCACATGGTAGCTCAGTGTCCGGGTGCTCGCCTTCAATTCTGTTTACTCGAGACGAACCTGAATCCGATCCCCGGTGTTGATACCAATGAAATTGTTAATTTTTTAATTGCAATTTTAAGTGCTGATTTACCACGTACTCTGCGGTGAAGGAAAACATTGTGAGAAAACCTGCTTATCTTAGAAATAATATTTGATATGTGAAGTCCGCCAATTCGCACTTGGGTCGCGTGGTGGACTATGCCCTATACTCTATGTCTACATGAGGCCTTTGCCCAGTAGTGGGACAATATAAAAAGATGCAGTTACTTAACTTTTTTAAAATAGATATGAAAACGGCACGGCTTGCGCTGTATCCACTAGGATGCATAAGGCTTTCGAAAATAATTGCTCAACTTTCGATTACGTTTACTCTGTGGTCAATAAATATTTAATTTTAATGTTACACTTATACTTTATATATGTTCTCCACATATAACTTCCTTCAATATTGGAGAATTTGTGTGTGTGTGTGTGTCTATATAACTAAACTTTATGCATTTTAGAGAAAATAAAAGAAACTCACATTCTAAAGAAGATCCTAGATCACGTGATACTGAGTGAGGAGATGGCCACCAAGGTGTGCCAAATAGCCAGGAACGCGTACAAGGATTATTCGTACAGGAAAAACCTAATGGAACAGGTGAATCTTCGTTGAATTTATTTTTAGTTACTTTACTTATTAGCGTGTTTATTTTGGGTAATATTTATATTTAAATCATTGATATACAACAATAAACCAAAATACAAAGTAACGAAAAAACCATACATTCGATTCCAATAAAGGAGATGGTTCTCAAATGGAATGTATGTTTTCTTAATTTTTTTTTACAAGGTGGTCCCATATAATTTTCATAAAAACAGTTCCACATACTGCTCCACTTTTTTGAAGTCGGTTAATTAAAATAACTTATGTACAGAGTATGAAAATGCGCTCAGAAGAGCCCTGGGAGGTGGCTGCTGAGCGCACATTGGCCATGTATAAGCTAACCAGGCCTACGTTAAACGAGCTAAACAGAGCCACGGAGAGGATTCAGGTAATACAGTAGAAACTCGATTATCCAGCAATGAGTTACAAGAGTTTGCGATTAACTGGACTACCGACCGCAACCAATATATTAAATAACTATTTACCGTATGTAGGTTATGCGTGTTTTAATGTATCAGAAGGTACGGTAAAATAAGGCACGGTTGATGGTTGGAAGAGAAGAGGTAGACCGAAAAAGCGATGGTTGCTTTGTGTGACAGATAATATGAAGGACAAAGGAGTGCGCGATTCAGTAACGACTAATAGAGGGGGGTTAAAAATGAGAACATGCTGCACCGACCCCAAGTAAATTAGGATAAGGGTAGGAAGAAGAAGAAGGTACGGTAAAATAAGAAACGTGTTCTTGATATGATGTTTACGATAGCGAATCCTGTTCTAAATCTATTGGTTGTGCGTAGCAAATCTTAATGACAACTAAGGCTTAAACATCGGGATGAAAGAATGGTGTGGACATGGTTACACAATAGTAATGTGGATATGCCACAACTATAATTCAAAAGAGGACAAGCATGAACGTGTCAGAACTAATAATGCTAGTCCTCCAGCCCTCTAGCTTGCGCCTTGCGGGATCGCATTTCGTTATTGCTTTAGTGAGTCAAGTCTACCTATGTATTTAAAATTATCAAAGCGTAAGAGAGTTATATCATGTCGCTTAAAGACAAAATAAATATTATTGATTGATTAAAAAAAGGAGAAACTGGTGGTAAGTTAGCTGATACGCATGATGTAGGCGTATTAAATGTTGACGGCGCTCTAGGCAAGCACCTTATTGGCACCTCATCCTCCTCGTAAAAACTTGTTTAGTTCTTTTCAATGTACACCTGGCCAAATCTTGCTTACAACGGCTTATCTATTTGGCCGCTGTTATCAAAATTAGGTTATGTGGTATAGTTAAACTATATTATTGTTTCGGATGGGAATTGAACCCACAACCCGCGGCTCTGATGTCAAGGGCTTAGCAACAACGCCAACGGGTTGTATACTCTACTCAAAGATCTTCTAAATCGATAGATAGATTTGTAGATTGTTTACTAGTTGTTTGTAGTTCTTATGACACCAATGGAGAGGGATTGGACCTTAGATCGACTTTTGTCTATCCTATGAATGGATCATCTTGGTTTTTGGACAATCGGGCGATCAGTCCATATTGCCCCTTATTGAGAAAGAACAACAAAACCACAAAGGAATTGTGTCACCATAGGATTTGAATCTACTATCGCTGACTTCTGATGAAATAGCCACTAAGACAGTTATCTAAACACTTTTTTTTCTTAGGCTGCGTATAAAGGATACTACGTGGGCCGAAGTGTTTTAAAGCATTTGAAGCCCAAAAAGATGGGGCCCAAGGAAGGTCTGCCTGGACCTCCTTTGGATATAGCTGGCTCAAGGGAAATTGATCTGGGACCTATTATCGTAAGATTTTTTGTATTATTTTTCAAGGATAATATCTTGTCTTCTTTTATTGGCCTTTTATTTTACGTTATTTATTTTTACTTACTCCGGTCTCTAGAATCAAACCTTATAACCTAAATTAGACATAGCCTCCGGTATTCATTTACCCTGAAATTTTATATTACTTTTATAAAATAGTGATAACTTCGAAATTGCACTCGATTTATTTGTCTTGATGAATACTTTTGCCTTAAATAAACACGTTCACAATAAAGCATATCATGCATTTTTTATAAACGTGTAAGATATTTTTAAACAAAGAAAATATATACCTACAACTTGAATGTTAAAACTACAACTGGAATATTTAAAGGGACATTCAAAGGAAATTTTAAATAAAAAAAATTACGTCTTTTATAATCCTTCATTTACTTAAGTAATATGTAAATCTCTCTATAGTCAATTCTTACATATGGTATTAGATACAGCTTCGGCATTCATTTATTTTGCAATTTAATATTTTGCGGGGTTAAAAAACCGGCTAAGAGCATGTCGGGCATGCACCTGAAAGGGTTCCGTAGCCATTCGATGGTCCGTCAGACCGCTTGACAAAATAAATATCGACAACTTTTATTTTGCGATTGACTCCATACGTTTTGTACAGACGACTGTAAGTACATAAGTTTGTAGAGTTGTATAAAAATATCCATGTATGATAGCGAGTCCGCTATAGTTTTCCTTGAAAGTACTTAAAAGTGTATATCACATTTTTTTCATTAATAATGTTTACGTACGTAATAGTACGCTCTAATTTTAACTTTGTATTAAGATATCTTGGGACTGGGAGATTTGATCCACGTGGTTTCTAGAAAGTTTTTGTTGCATTTTAAGAGACCTTTCCATAAATACCCTACACAATGGGATAAGTCGAATAATTTTCCATTTCGCGGGGAGGGGTAAAAAAAAATATTTTTACATAATTTTAAAAACCAATCTTTGGATCTTTAAAATCCACCATTTTCATGACAATCGGCGTAGTACGAGCCCGGACAGACATGACGAAACTATGAGAGTGGACTACGGAACCCTAATAATTGTGGAATGAATAGTGTTGAAACTTATGTAGATTAAAATAAAATAATCTTTATACTGTTTTTAAATTATGTAGGTATTATTTAAAAAAGTTCAACTGCTGAGATTCTCTCCGCTCTTCCCAGCTGCATCTCGCTTAATGACCTATTTTTTTATTATAATTTAAAAACTTATTTTATAATAAAAGCACCGATGAAAATTTGCATTTTAAAATAAATGTTCAAAAATTAATTGCCACAAGAAATTTTTAAATTGAATATCTTAAAATTATTGTACATTAAGCCTATGAAAACGTTTGTCGCTATTCATAACCTAGAAATCTTAACCTTAAACCTTTTTTTTCATCAACATAATTTTAATTTCCCCTAGTCAACCCGGTTAAGCTCAGCTATTGAATAAGAAGCGAATTATATTTGAAACCCTTTTTACTCTGTACTTTTAAGTAGAAGTTGATAAAAAGTTGTTGCTTCTCTTAGCATTTTCTATCGCATATACCACGGAAAGTGTTCTGATGAATTGTTCGGAATAATACCCGCTGCTGAGTTTGTACAGCGTACAATACGACATACCACTAAGTACCATCACTACCACCTTGATGGTTGGCAGTCCACTACTGTGAGATTCTACCGTCGTTTTCTGCCACGCACGACATATTTGTGGAATCAACTATCGCCAGCGGTATTCCCGGACCGATACGACTTAGGGACCTGCAAGAAGAGAGCCTATTCTTACCTCAAAGGTCGGCAACGCTCTTGCAACTCTTCTGATGTTGTGACAGTCCATGGGCGGCGGTAACCACTTACCAGTAGATGTGCCGCTTGCTCGTTTGCCTCCCTCTCTCTATTAAAAAAATGACGTTTGAAATTGCAATTAAAGGACATAGTTGTACCCGAGGACGACGTACACGGGATGCTCGACAAACGCACGACGGTCACGTTAGGTCTTAGCTATAATCCCGCGTTGACTCTGACGACTTTGGAAGACGAGATCTCCATCTTGGATCACCCGGACGACCCGTTCTTCGAAGTGAGCGAGAAGAATGAGAAAGCTTCCAAGTATGTGACACTTCCTCCAGGAAACTCGAGGAAAAAAGGTAAATGGAATTTTATAGAAAATAACACCATTGCTTGAAGTATTTGTGAGTCACTAAGGATTTCAAATAGAGCACTCAATACTCGGTTGTCATCATAATTATGTGCTAAAATTTTCTAATAAATAAATAAAGCGTCAGTGCGATGCCGGCAGCGAACATATGGCCAGTTGGCGTGGTTCATTGAAGGGACGGCCCACGCTGTGTTCGCTAGGATGCCCATGCATTCATCATTAATTATGCAAAATTCGATTAACTTTACTCAGTGGTCAATTAATGTTTATTTTTAATATTATTTTTATTCTTCGAATATGATCCACACATTTACCGTCCCCTAGTATTGAAAGGGACTCACGCGTCACCCTGTATTGATTTAGTCTAGTTGTATATATAGTCAAATTCTAACTTTCTGATGTCCTTTACAGAGATGTTTAAAAAATATTACAAGCCGTCTTTATAAGAACAATAGAAACTAAAACAATTTACACGGACAGACACACGATGTCAATAGTTAGAGTTAAATATTAGATTATTTGCTTTATGCCATGTTTAGAGATATAATAGAAATCATGTCTCTGTATTTACAGGGACACAATGTGGACAAAAAACAATATAAATATAGTATTCATCTGTATTTTGTGCTTATACTGTAACATCTTACTCATCAGTAAACTGGTTGCACTGCTCTGCCGTAATACAGTTTTATTCTAGTACGGAGAGTAGCTGGACAATATGCAATGTAGCAAATTAGCCGACAACTTTCATTGAACATTATGTTACCTGTAGTTAATATTGAAATTTATAATTATTAAGTCATTTGACTAGCTATATTCAAACGGTAAAAAGAAAGCTATTTTATTGTGTAGGCTTGCAATATTCTTATGTTATGTTTCTTACAATCATGTTATGGTTTGTAGATTCCAAAAACACGTTTTATGCGAGTATCATGCGCCGAAGTGTGAATAACCATGAATGTTATGAACATAATTCGGGAGACGAAGAACATGTCGTGGACTATCGCTTAGTCGGAACGCCAGCCCGCAAAATATCCTTCTCAATGGCAAGTTGAAATTGGCATTGCAATTTCTTTATAAAATAAATATAAATGGGTAAATTTTATAAAAACAACTATCTATCGCTAGCTATTTAGTAAGTTCAGAAATCATCTAATCATCATCATCAAATCTACATGTTATAAATGTAATAAATAGATTTAAATTTATTATTTATATTAATAATTTATTTAACAAAGTTTATGATTACAGAATCATATACATACATAACGTTTTCTTGCATTTTATATCACTTCCGTAGCCTAGTGGTGTGGGCGCTTGCTATTTAAACTGGAGATGGTGGCTTTAAATCCCGCTGGGGGACCACGATATTGTTTTGTTATTTATTGGTTGGGTTAGGGCAATGCGAGCTGGTCACCTGATACCCTGGAAATAATGATGATCCATGCGTCAGTGGGCATGTAAAATGTCGGTTCCGGTTGTGAAGAGCACCGTTGGCAGTGGTTAAAGAAGAATTTCAGTGCCTTCAAGTAACCTGACAACTAATCTATCCTTCGAAAACAGTTTATCCCAGTCTCAGATTAGACAATAACACAGATAGAGCGCAGTGACAGAATATTGATGCCAGTGCGGTGAATAGACTTTTAGTCGGTAAATAGAATCTCCAATAAGTACGAAACAAAGCTCTGAGCGGATAATACGTCACTTAGTTGTCACATTGTTTTCTGAAATAATAAAAAACCGATATTCTTGCAAAAACCTTTCCGAAATACTTAAAAAAGTAGACAAAATGCCGTTTCACTGGTAAATGTTATTAATTGTACTGTTTTATATTATTTTCTTATTTTAATATGTATCGTACGTAAACGTATGACGCAAAATTATTAGGGTTGCTAGATTAAATGGGGAAAAACTTCCCTCAAAAATATTCAAATGTAATATGAGATAGGAAATCGACAAAATTTTACTTGTAATATACTTTGTTAACAAAAAAAATGTATAAAGTAAATACTGCTAAAATATTGGGTTACAATGACTCAATTTTTGTGGTTCAGATAGAACCGAAGAAGTTAAGTTAAGTGTAAATTATTGCGATATTTTTTCCAAAAAAATTTAATAAAATCTGACACGTATTGGATTTATTTTATCCACTGTTTTTAACTTTTTATTCACTTATATATTTATAGACAGATAAAAATAAATACCCATTTATTTGTATAGTCCCAACGTTTCGGGTTTCTTAACTGATCTTAGTCAAATATTTTTATTGCTTCAGTTTTATCCACTTCAGCAGTTTTTTTTAAATAATCTATACAACTAAACTTTTTTATTTTTTTTATGTATTTAAATATTTTTTGGTAGGCAGTAAAATTTGTTATTACTTTTCTGATAAAAAATCTTACTTGTTGTTAGCGCTCCGTTGTATTTTCATGACCAAATGCCTCTTTAACTATTTGTCAACCGAAATAATTGCGCTAACTAGTTCGTTAAAAGTTTTCTTCGTCGGTTCATTTTTATAATTTAACATTAATTATTTGTGTAGCAGTAAATTTTTAATATAAAAAGAAAAATTATTTGTTTGGTTTGAGTTTATGAAAACATAATTTTTGTGAGATACATAAATGTAGTTAAAAATTTTAAAGAATTTGTAGAAATTATATTTTATGACTGTCGAGGTTATTTATGGATAAATATATCAATTTAAAATCCATTTTTTTTTATTTTGGATTACATTGACATTATTCAGCACATTTTTTTAAATAAACGGGGATTTTTTTCCTAATCTGTCAATTTTTACACACTCATTGGAGTATGCGTTTTTACAAGTTGTCAAAACACACATGTCTAAAAGTAAGCATCATTCAATTTGACAATTTTGTTTGACAAAGCTCTATCTGGATTTTTTTCTAATCTGAGGTTATTTGTAAGTTTTAATGTTGGGGTTATATGGCATTTAAGTTTAGCTACAGCTGGACTTTAAAGGCACCTTTTTACTTTTTCCTCACGCGATATGATTTCCGAGGTTACAATATGATGTATAAATATAAAGATATAAAAGTTTTCTTCAAAGAATTCTAATAAATACTTTACTTTTAATAATCTAATACACTTCTGCGGGAAGAGTTATGATCATTAATTATAATGGGTCTAACCTAACCTTTTGAGGAAGGGTAGGGTTTAGCTGCCTCTTATATACAATGTTCTTAAAATAAGATTTTTTGGTTATATAGCAATATTCAAAATTATTGAAATAAGTCTTGTGGCAAAGTGAAAGTCACATATAGACATGGACGATGTCTAATATTTTAGCGTATAACAACAAATAAAGCAGTTAATTTTTTTTTATTGAATAAAAATACAAACGACGCCCGTTGCCCATAGACACACGCAACATCTGGTGAGTCGCAAATGCGTTGTCAACCTGGGAAATTGGATAGGATGGAATCGGGATTAAGGATTTAGATGGGAAAGGAATAGGATAAGAAAAGGGTAGACATGGCCATCCGGCATCCCCAAGAGTCATGCATATTTTATTTTGTGCCGAGTTCATAAATATTCATGTTTATTTACATCTATGTTTGAACGTAAATTAATCGTAATAACGTTCTTATTATGTTAGTTTACTGTAAATTATATCAGTCCTTCCTATTATCACCCAAGATTATTTTGAATTAATACAAATAATATGGTAGCTAGAATGTCAAACCGTCGTCACACAGATGTTTGTAACATTAATGTTATTTTATGGCATCTGTATAGAGTTTTAATCTCGTTAGCAGTGTCGTTTTGCCCCTTAACTTGGGAAATTAGTAAATGAGAAAAGTTAGTCAATTTCGTTACAAACTGTCGGAGTAATCAGCGCTGATTTTCTTAATAAGCTATTATAGACTTCAGGCCAGTTTATTTAGATGGTGATATTTACTCAGATGTTTAACTTTTGAGGTATTTTTATTAATACGTGAATTTAAGCGCACTGCTGCGAATTAATTTCGTTTATTAAGATCAGTTTTCTTTCGTATTTGTTAGAATTCGTAACGCAGAGTTTCCTAGAAGTTAAAAATAAAGAAAATAGTGTATATACTTTATACAGCAGTGAATAACCTACCTAAATAATTAAACAGTGTAGGTATTTAAAATTTATTAATAGGCACGGTCACAGAAAAAGCTTTTTAGTTGACAACACTTAATAAGGTCAAACGTGAGACAAGACATATTATGGACCATTACTAATATGGAGGTTTTCTCATATCTCTAATATATGGAACCAACAAATTTGATTCTATAACACTTCAAAGCAAAAAGGAAAACACCAATAATTGATATCGCAGGAAAAAAATTATCCTCACGTTTCCCTTTTTATTTTAATTTCATGAATATTGACGACAAAACAATATTCTGTTATTGTTACTTCAAACACGTATGCAGCGGCACAAAGTGAGTTTCCCTAAAAATGAACTAGTGAACGTTGTGGAAACGCTTTTGAACGATTGTAGAATGATAAACTTGGGCCACTTTAATTTACAATAATAAAACAAATAAATTTCGAAAACAATATCCGAATATCGTAAATACAATTCAATAATGGACCAAAGATGGCTATAAATACAAAAAAATGGCATTGTTCCATCTAGCTACACATTTTATTATGCCGTAATTTTAGAGCGGCTTGGAGTCAAAATTGGGCGATGATGATAGTTCTCGCAATACAAAGCGTAATATTCCGCTACTAATGAACGGAATAACCTCGTTCAAGTAAAATATATATGAAGAGAAAATTATATGGTGATACCTAACAAATGTACTAACAGATATAAGTATGTCTCTCTCTCTCTTTTCCTGGCTATTCGTCCCATATGGTGGTGGGGTCAGCCTTCCTGCTTTTCTTTCTCCACTTCGCTCTATCATCGACG
>JAOCPS010649206.1:0-10818 GCA_025505425.1 Graphium colonna | reverse complement strand
ACTCTCTGGAATAATGTGATACTTTAACCTAACTTATATTTGAGTTATTAACGTACCATTTTTTTATGGAGAAAAAGGCATTCGAGCAGACGGCTCACCTGATGTTAAGTGATCACCGCCGCCCATGGACTCCCGCAACACCGGAGGTGTTACAAAAGCGTTGTCGGCCTATTAGATAGGGTTACGCTCGTTTCTTATAGGTCCCTAACTCGTATTGGTCCGGAAATACCGCTGGCAAAAATATATTCCACAAAGAAGTCGTGCGAGGCAGGAAATGTTGGCGAAATTGCGGTTGTTGACTGCCAATCGACACGGTGGCTTGGGTGGTGTTGAATGGTTTGTCTCGTAGTATGTTGAGCAAAAGTAGCACGCCAAATGGCTTTAATCGCGCACCACCGATCATGCGGGGAGATCTGTTCACGACTGCCGTGGCGTATGATCTGTCTCAGATGGTCACATCGCCCACGCGAATCTCAGACGTGTTGGATCATATGCCTTACCTGTTGGACCTTCTGCTGACTACTCACCCGGATAGCTACATCATCTCCGTCGGCGCTCCGCTAGGCTCTTCCGACTATAGTCTAATCCGAAGTGAGGTGCTTATCACATGCTCGTTACTCCCTGTTGGGCACCGCCGTGAATGGCACTATAGATCAGCATTGGGATGGGATGCGGTCCTTCTTTGCATGCTACCTCTGGAGGCAGCTTTGCTTCTTACTGGATGATCCGAGCGCTGTCGCCGATTTGATCGCCGATGTGGTACTTCAAGGAATGGAACTTTATATCCCATCCTCTGTTGTCCCCATCGGTGGTAAATCAAAACCTTGATTCAGTCGCTTCTGCAAGATAGCCTCTCGCCGTTAGCAAGATTGCTATCGAGCCTGGGCCGAACAAACTTGTTTCTGAAATCGAGATGTTGCTGGGCAAAATCTCGAATTGGGGTCGACTAAATTTAGTCTAATTTAACCTACAGAAGATACAAGTTTGCGCGTTTACCGCTAAACAGAAATCCTTTGTTGTATCTCTTCTTTTCCAAAACACTTCCCTATTTGCCTCATCGTCGATCGGAATCCTTGGCGTTGACATATTGAGCAACGTACAGTTTTACGGTCACTTGGAAGGTAAAGCCACATTGGATTCTAAAAAGCTTGGCGTCCTTAGCAGAGCGAGGTAGTATTTTGAGCCGTCAGATCACTTGAAGCTATACAAGGGCCAGGTACTACCACAAATGGAATACTGTTCTCACCTCCGGGCTGGGGTACTCCTTACCAGCTCCTTCCATTTGAATGCATCCAACGTCGAGCTACTCGAATCGTTGACGATCCAGTACTTTCTTATCGACTGGATTGCTTAGAGATGCAACGCCTCTTCGCAGGGCCAGTGCCTGCGAAGAGACGTTGCATCTCTAAGCATATTATACCGCATTAAGCACGGAGAGTGTTCAGAAGAATTATTTGGTTTGATACCTGCTGCAAAATTTGTTCATCGTACAATGCGACAATCCACCAAATTCCATCGATACTACCTCGATGATTGGCAGTCCACCACAGTGTGTTTTGACGTTCATTTTCTGTTGTAACGCACGACACACTTGTGGAATCAATTGTCACCAGCGGTATTTTCGGACCGATACAACTTAGGGATCTTCAAGAAAAGAGCACACTCCCACCCCAAAAGCCTGTAACGCTCCTGTTATTTCTCTGGTATTGCCGGAGTCCATGGGTGGTGTTAATCACTTACCATCAGCTGAGCCGTTTACTTGTTTGCCTCCTTCCCCAAAAAAAACAGCTGGTATTTATCCGAACAATTCCTCGGAAAACTCTACGTGGTTAATACGATAAAGAACGAAAAGAGACGCAACGTCCCTTCGCAGAGCCAAGGTATCAAGCCGACCGGAAAGACCTCGGTCGTCAACAATTGCATAAGCTCGACGTTAAATGTAATCAAACGGAAAGTTTTTTACTGAAGAGCTCATAATATTATTATATTATGAGCTCTTAAATAAAATTGACAACAGCTGTGTGCAAGGTCTGTCAAAAAAATACTATGTATATCAATTTGTTTCTATAGAGTTACTGAAGAATTTGATTACCAAAAGATACAACAATAGCTACCAATAGGTCATTACGTAGATTTTAAATATGTGAAATAACGGCTTTGGCTTCCATTTAAACGTTCCATCGTTTGGGATCGGAGAAAAACAAGATAATGTTTGTGTCAAGGTAATGAACGAGTACAAGTTTATTAACATTTATAAAGTATACACTAATATTATTTTTAGGGTGATTTTTGGGCCAAACCAGCAGACGGTCCATCTAATGTTAAGTGATCTCGTTCATGGACATACAAAACACATTGCCAGCCTTGGAATTTGGATAGAAAGTTTGATATCCACCGATAGAATGGGTGTGGATTATATTAATTATTTATAGGGAGAAGTAGTGACAAAAGAAGAGAATAGGAACGGCCATGGGTAATGGCATTTGGTATACAACAAATAAATTTAGAATTGAGAGTAAAATCGCTGGCTACAGCTAGAATACAACAAAGTTTTGTAAAATTTTAATTTTTTTTTAAGGGAAGAAATTCAAATTGTTCACAAAGTAATAACGCACTAGCTCACGCCTGTGCCTTCACCTTCTCATTTAAATTCCCATTTATAAATTTTTGCTAAAGCATGGTCTGCATAAAAAGACTCCATAAGTATTTGTGTAAATAAATGAATAAAATCCTTCTAATTGAATTATGTCCACGGTGGTCATTTAATTTAACTTTATTGTATATTAGCTGTTGCCAGTGATACTTGTCAGCATAATCCTTATTCAAAATTAAAGAAGCCAAAATAATTTTCAACGTGATTTGTTCCCTTCCAGTGCAAGTGTTATTAAAATTGACCCAACAGACAGACAAAGAATAAAAGTTTTAAAAAGATAAATTATCAGCACTGCATTATATTTTTGACCTGAATAAAAAGGCCTTATTTTGGTTTTACAGTCACCTAAATTTGATTTATTTGTATAGACTCACACCTACCTGCGGTTTTACTAGCGTCTTATACATATATATTTCAGACATATTTGTAAGTTATTCCTTACTACATCATCAATTTGCAGCAAGTGTAAGTTAATATCAATACATTTATTTAGGATAAAAACCCATCCGGTGAGTTAGATATACCGACGGACAGACTGACGACTGACAGGCAAAACGTTGAGAAATTATTTAATTATATATACACCTGCCCGCCGCTCCGGCTACGCCATGTCCGCTAGGGTGAGTATAAATTAAGCAATGTTTTTTTTAGCTTTTGATTATGTTTACTCCAAAGTATGTATATAACCCGACATGAGTGCTTTGTCACAGTCAAGCATGTCTTATATTCATGAATTATATTTTTCTCCTCTGTAACCATGTTAAAATGAAAAAAGCAGTTACTATAAGTAATAAATTTAATATACCTATACAGCAAATATAGTATATACGAAACAAAATATATAAAAATAAATAATAAAAACAAATCTATATCGTACAATAAAGTAATTAGCAGAATATTTCCTGAAATATTGCCTTGAATGCCAGTTAAAGTTTATAAAAATCACACTCTTAGTACTTCTCACGTAAAAATATAAATTGTAAACTGCCGTACAAACCACTTTAACCGTGTTCGAAGGAAAATGGAGTTAAGAAGAAAGCCATTTAATTTTATTTGACAGGACTTACATAGAGCTCTTAACAATTTTATCGAAGAACTCATAATATAATATTAATAATGCGTTAATAATAATGATAAGTTAGGTTATAATATTGGATTTTATAAAGAGTTTAAATAAAAGAAATTTAATACTAAAAATTACACTCAGACAATTGAACTATTATAAATTGAACTTTTATTAAATGACTTGAGTGTAAGTGTCACGCTTAAGCTAATACTTACTATTTATTGCCATTATCAAAATGAAAAATACGGAGAAAATATCTATATAGAAAAATAAAAGAATCCATTGATCAATAAACCATAATAGTCAGTAATTTGAACCATAAATATTCGATATGATACGACATGCATAGTTTTTATTTCAAAACTTCATGATTTTACTTTAGTACAGATTTCTTAATTTATTTCTTTTATTTTAATACCAATTGTAATAATGCAACTCCAAGTGTGAACAAAAGCTACGTGAAGAATTAATATTAACAAAACCGCAACAATATCCTTACCTAAGTGTACTTTACCGATATAACAAAACTCAAAAGTCAAATTAACTATTTTTACATTGAGAAATATATTATAAAAATCTTGGACATAAGCTTAATAAAGTAAGAAAGTAAATCCAAATCCGTTTCCAAAGTAGACATTTTTAAAATATACGATGTAAAAAGGCAACGAAATACAAATTAGTTGTTAATTAACCATAAATGATACCCCGTCAAAGAAAAAATAAAGGTGGAAATGAGCAAATATATTTTACCGTTAAAAGTGGTAGAGCATAACATATTTTGACAGATTTTGCTGCACTTTAATGCCCGCTCTCGGCCGGGGATGTACCACCGCACTTTATAAAGTAGACATAAAATAAAGTATGCATGACTTTTGGGGATGCCGGATGGCCATCTGATGATCTACACTTCTCTTCTACCTCTCCTTTTTCCTCCAAACCCGACCAATCTATACATTATGTAATAAACTAGTATCCAATTTCCCACGATAACAACGCACTCATGACTCTCCGAATCTTGCGTGTTTCTATGGACGATGGATTCGCTTACCATCAGTTGAATCGTCTGCTCGTTAGTGCTCAAAAAAATGCATCTACATAATATATCTCTAGGTGCCTTTTCGCACACCTTGTAATGGGGTTAAGTGCTAAATCATCCTGCCTAAAAGTGAAATTCTCAATTGATTTTTTTTTGCGAAATGTACCTACAATCGCTATTTTTTCCCGTTTAAGTAAGTTCAAAATGCTAAACGATTGGTTTCTGAAACATTTTTTGAGAAAAGTATTTATTATAACAATAAAAAAAAACCCTTATGCATATTCTGAATCTTAAATAGTTAAAGGTTTTTTTCATTTTAAATTGAATTCTAGTTCTATATATTTTTTTATTGTCTTCGCGTTTGTGAAATATAAAACCATGTTTATCTTAAAATACACTTTTTAAAAAAGATAACTGTTAACCGCTTGAACTTTGTCTAAGTGCCCCAACTTTAAATGATGGATTATTTTATTTGTTCTCACGTATTATCATAAATGCACTAACCCATCGACATTATTTAGTAATCCAACATCATGGCATTATATACAGTTCCCGATGGAACATATTCGTAAATCAGCCAATCAATATCTGGTACAAGTAGGCCTGAAATGTTGTTTTAAATATAATCACAGATTTTTCCTTGTGACATATATTTAAACAAATACTAGTAAAATGACGTTAGAAAATGAGAGCAAAACACGATTAGACATATTTAACGACGTTTTTCAAAACAAGGCAAAGAAGCAGTAAATTTTCTTAATAAAAACATATCTCATTGATCTATAACAAAAAGCTCCTTTTTTATATATGTAACATAAAATTTGGCAAATTTTCGTTCAATAGGTTTTGCGATCCTACAATTTATCAAAACTATATACAAAGGATAGCCCCGTCGAATCCATGAATAAATTATTAAATATTTCCAAACTATTTTTAGATTTTTTCTGTATCAATAGAGAACACAGTAAACTTATATTACATATAACCGACATTTTGCAAAGATATACGTATAAGGGACCAAGATAAAAAACATTTCGTTTGCAATGAACCTACAAGGATCATAATGTAATGGCATAATCAACGCAGTCATATAAGTGAGAAAACAGTTTCTTTATTTCTAAACATAATGTATCCAGTAAGTATATATTATTCCCCCTTCACGTAAAATCGTAGTCATAGAAGGCGTAGTAGTTTGAAATATTTCTGTCTTTACATCGATGTCTATTCTATTTCTTCGGATGCTTATAGTATGTATTCATTTGATATCAAATCATCAACGGAAATACGCGCTAAAATACATTAAATCAATTTTGTTATTTTGATTAAAAAGAAAAACTACTGAAACGATTTTCATTTAAATTTTATGGGGCCATTCCGGACAAACACATCCCTATAAAATGGCGGAGATACACCCGAACGTCCATAAAAAAGCGTTGAATTTTTAATTGCAAAAAAATTAAATAAACGTTGAATTGAGTATCTTCCTCCTTTTTTGAAGTCAGTTAAAAATATCTTAATTAGTATAAATTTATATGTAATGAGTACCCTTATTTAGTAATTGCCTTGGAGCTCTTAACCTTAACAATTAACAACAAGACTAAAATAGATTCAATATAACTAGTAAAACGGTAATCTGGAACGAGCACAAGACGTTGATTAATAGAACGGAATTCGATTAATCTACAAAGCCTGTTCTTCCGTAGAACAATAACTTCTAAATACCGTTTCCATGTCGATCTTATTTCTTACTATAGGCGACGTAATTGTCCCTTATAAATAAGATGGTTATTAATTATTGCTCCACTACTTAATTTCAATGAAGTTATCTACGTACGTTAGTTATATTAAATGTTAATATTGTTAACGTTATCTCCTATCACAACGAGGTTGATTGAAAATGTACAAAACTTCACCAAAGGAAAATTCCAAACGTCTATTTTTTTTACAAATTTATGACATCATTATAACATTGTGAGAAATTAAATTGTACATACATGTACATAAAATTTCAAGTTTTTTTTAAGATCGATTGATGTTAAAAATTACCATCTGGAAGTTTAAATAATTTCGAAAAGATTCAAATAAAACTTCGAATCGTATCTCGTCATATCAGCATTCTGTTTCAACAATCACAAAAGCCGAATAGTCTAGCCGACAAAATCTTTTTGGGTCAATTTTTCTAGCAGTCTCGGAAAAATCTGAACAAGATGTAACTCAAAGTATTCAGAATAAATTCCTCATTAAAGTAAACTTTTACTAGTACACGTCCTATCTACACATTGTCCATAAGAGTTTGAAATAAAAAATAACTCTAAATCTATGTTAAATACAAAATTACACGTAAATTTGATATTTAATAAAATGTGAAAATCTAATTCCAGTAAAGTTTTCGCCCGTAAATCAACTTGATTATAAACTCCTGTCTATTTGGTTCCATTCGTGTGCGGAACTTGCAATTAATAAAGTTTTTTTATGCTAGCGTTTTATATAATGAATTAAATTAGGAACTTTACGACTTGTGTTACAAGGGCATTTCATAAACGAAAATAACACATAGACAAACACCCCGATCCAAAGTAACTATTTGTTCTTCATATAAATATTTGCTCTATGTTAGAATCGAACCCATGACACGCGACGCCACTGCCAACGTTTTAGCCGATCATCATAGTTTAGGATTTTTTTTTTCGAAAGTTACTTTCGATTTCCGGTGATTCGATGACCGGTTGGCGTAATTTCTAAGACACTGGCTGCGGCGTCGCAGATCGTGGGTTTGATTCCCACACGAAGCATATATTTGTAGAACTTACAAATAGTTGTTTCGGAGTTTCGGATCTGGGAGTTTGCCATGATGAGTGTAGAGTGCAGAGCGCTGGCACGATGTGATAGCTTTGTCGTGCAATGTGCTTGTAGGCCGTGAATCCATACAAATATCTTGCTATATGCATTTTTCATAACGATTTTAAAATTCTTGATATTTGATCAAAATATTTATCATTGATCATTAAAATTGGAAAATTGCGTTTAAATTACACACATTTCACGTAAATTTTATCTTTTAGTTAGGAGGATAAGGTGATAAAACTTAGAGAATAGATCAAGCCCAACGGTATGGGAAAGAACTAGGGTCATTAGGTGATAGGTTGTGGTAAGGTTAACATCTGATAAAACATACAATAGGTATCTCTTAGCAGATCACCAATAAATATATTATGTATACCAATAAATTTACAAATTTAACACTTTTTCGTTTTAAGGCATAGACTCTATCTTCTTGAATGGCGCGATGTGAATGTTTTTATTTAACGATCAATCTTTTAAACCAGCGAAGTGAGTGCATAGGAAAACAGATTAGATTAGGCTAACCAATAGAGAAAGCATTAAAGCCTTGAATCTGTCTTTTGTATTCTAATTGTAAGGATTTGCAATAAAATCTAAATAAGCAGGTAAATTAGACTTATTTCATGAAGTACTCACCGACTCTTATCAAATTGCTTCATGACTGGTTGGCACAGTTGCTGAGCCCTGGGCTTCAACGTCGCAGGTCATGGGTTGGATTCCTACACAGAACAACCATTTGTTAAACCTACAGATATTTTTTTCGCACCTGAGTGTTTGTGTATGCAAAGTAAGTAGTTAAGTAAGTTAATCATCTTCAGATTCTAAGTTGAACTTCAGATTCGTGAACATTTATACAGGAGCCTGTAAACTATCGCAAAGAAGACATTATGTCAAATGGTCTGTTGCCGTTGCACTAACCATACACATTACAAAGCCTTAAATTGATTCGTCACTCGGAGAAATGTTTTATTCGATACGTTTATTTGTCTAGACCGACAATATTTTTAAGACAAAGGTAGACTAAGAGAACTTAGATATAAGGATATTATAAAAAAATCTCAATGACTGGAATTGTGCGTGCGTGCGTGCGTGTGTGTGTGTGTGTGTGTGTGTGTGATTCCAGTCATTATGGAAAGAAAAACGTACGCCTGATGGTAAGCCCCTTGTGCGTTGTCAAACTGGGAAATTGGATAGATTAGGTTTATTGGATAGGATACGGTTGGAAATAAGAATTTGAACGGTAAAGGCGCGAGAAAAGAAAAGCGTAGACATGGCCATCCAGCATCCTTTACAGTCATGCATACTTTATTTTATACTGACTACAAAGCACGGTTATACTTCCCCGGGCAAAACCTGTAAAAAGATGTCATGTTACTTTACATGTTATGTGATATCTGGAATATTTTCTTGGAATTCCTTGTAGAAAAATATAAATAAAGTGACCAACAAAGTAAGGTTTAAATATTTAGTAAGTACGGGACATTTTTTAAAGTACAATATTAATATCTAATCCAGTGGATAAGAAGGTATTAATACATGTATGTATATGTGTACGCGCGCGTGTGTGTGGTTTTGAACGTTAATATAATAATTTGTATGTGTCATATGTTGGTATTTGTGTTTTATATAATTTTTGAGGTTAAATATATGTTTACCTATAATTACGGACTTTTAAGTATTTTATATTTACTTTGTCCTTTTTTTTATTAAGCTTGTTGTACCTACAACATTTTCTCACCACACCCCGTGTTGAATGCAAAAGAAAACAAAATGGCATTAAGTCTGCCCATTGCACACATTCCTTTTTTATAAGGTGTTTACAATAAATATTAAGTAAACAACAAATAAATTACATCCTACGGCTATTTAGCCCGTCAAGATTCTCGTGCTAACAATGAAAAGTTTAATATGACATTAAATGGTTAAATTATTTTATAATGTAGTATATTTTAATAACCAAATTAAAAAATATTTTAATATTGAAGAAGAAATGTGTTTATCAATATTTACACAATGTAACATTGTCTATGTAGATTACGTTTCACTGTAATACCATACGGCAGTGAATGGTCAAAATACTTTTTATTATAATAATATTCCAACTTTATTTTTTTTATGGGTGTGATAGTTAACTTATTATAGGTAAATAATAAGTTAAAAATATACAAATAAGACCAAATTAAGACTAACAAGACAAAAATACGATAAAATTAATTAGTACCGTAGTTTATTTTTACTAACATTTATTAGTACTAACCAAAACCGAATCTTGTATTATAGCATAATAATTTGAAGTGCCAAAGAGAATATAATTTTATAACGTACTCCTAATGGTTGTAAATAAATTTGAAGGCGGTCTGAAAAGCCTTTGTTAGAAACGTTTTTTTTTACTAATAAGCTGTTAATTTATCCACAACATATGAAAAGTTATTTCAAGTTTTTTCACTTACAATCTTCAATCTTCTTCTTCACAGGCTTGCAATCTTAAATTCAGTTGTAATTTAAATCATCGGGTATTGAAAAAGTAGAACATTTTAAGTGGTTTTGTTTTTTTTACTATAAGAAACACTTTTTATGACAATGTGACTGTTTCCTAGTCCAGTTAGCTTATAATTTATTTTCTGTAAAGCAAACTGATCCAGAGACCGAATGTGAGCCTTATTACCACTTATTAGGGGCGGATGCCCCGGACGTGTGTTACTGCCATGCAGCATGGCTCGGAGTAATCATTACTATAGTTACATACAACCTTAACGAACTTTCAACAACCTAAAAATATTTTACACAGACAACAAAAGAGAACAACGACAATACATCTGCATCCCAAGACAGTTACTGAGGAGGTGGCACTCAAACCAAATGCATTTACTCCCTCGGGCCTCTGGCGCGTTAGAATCATTTCGAAAGCCGTGTCTTCCACTTTCTGCTTCCCTAGTATTCATTTATTTAAGAATACAAAACAACATGCTTTGATTCATACCGGATTTCTGTCTTCAAGGTGTAATTTAATTTTCTAAATTATTTTTCACATGAAGAGATATTTACGTATATACATAATATACGTTAAACATAATATACGTACATATATACATGATATATTTACGAGGTTTTCTCTTATAATTATTATGAAAGTTAGTCAAATTAATAGGTGGTAGAGCATAACATCCTTTCACAGCTTTTGCTGCACTTTTACGGCCACGCTCGTCCGGGGAAGTACTACCG